>JAFFST010050389.1:11347-24771 GCA_022414735.1 Noturus placidus | reverse complement strand
TATATAGATAGATAGATGTGTGTGTGTGTGTGTGTGTGTATATATCTATCTATATATATATATATATATATACACACACATATATATATTGTGTGTGTGTGTATATGTGTGTGTGTATATATATATACACACACGCGCATATATATATATATATATATACACACACACACGCGCATATCTATATTGTGTGTGTGTGTGTATATATGTGTGTGTGTGTGTGTGTATATATACACACACGCATATCTATATTGTGTGTGTGTGTGTATATATGTGTGTGTGTGTGTGTATATATATACACACACACACATATATATATATATATATATACACACACATATATATACACACACATATATATATTGTGTGTATGTGTGTGTGTGTGTGTGTGTATATATATACACACACACACACACACATATATATATATATACACACACATATATATACACACACATATATATATATAAGTGTGTGTGTGTGAAATTATTTGGGATGATGAACTGTACTTTTTCCATGTTTGATGAATAAAACCATCGTTTTGAATATCCGGCACACTCTGATTCTGCTCCTGTACTGACATCCTTTATGGTTTTTTTTTATTATTATTATTCATTCCTTTTAAATGTATTCTTATTCATTTATTTTTACCCCTTTTTTTTCAATTTGGTCACTTGCCAATTCCCGCCCACCAGCCTTCAGTCAATGGCAGAGGGTAAGTCCAACACGTGCTTCCTCTGAGACACGTGAAGTCCAGCGACTACCTCTTTTTCAAACTGTTGCTCAGAGGAAAGATTTATGTACTCTTGCATACGTGAGCTCACACTGTTAGTTTCGCTCTAAATGAAAGAGGATAGAGTGACACATTTCCTCCCACCTGTAGACCAGGTTTGTTCTCTCTGCCACGGCGTTGTCTGGATTGGCGTTCGTGATCTCCAGACGATGGCGCAACTGCTTTTCTGGAGCCCCGTGCAGAAAAATGCATCGGTTCCTTCCCTATAATTGTGGTATCTTGGGGGTTAAATGCACAAGAGATTAACCGGACGGACTAAACGCTATGCGGCAAAACAGCTTCCTGTATGCTCCATTCTTCTTCCAACACATTTGTATGACTGGTGAAAGAGTACAGGATGATAATAATAATAATAATAATAATAATAATAATCTTCCATCTCATATTGTGCTGGTTACCAGAGACGTCACTCTGTGAATCCTTGCCATGTCCGATTCATCAATCATGTCCTGCTTCTCATTTGTGTACATTTTTGCCTTTTCTTAAGCATTAGTACTCAACGCTACTGTAGCGGTTTAAGGCAAAACATCGGTGTAATGTTGGCTGTCAAGGTTTGTCTTGTTTTATGTTGTAAGGACTTTCGTATCAGTTGCTATACAGTAAAAGTGTTGACTCTGATCAGGTTCGTAATGGAGCGTTTTAGACCAGCATTGCTAAGTCGTATCTAATTTGCGGTTTGACGGTTTGCATTTGCATGTTGAAGCATCATGGTGGACGAATCTCTGAGCTGGAGACCTGGGGGAAGCAGTTTGCGTTTCCAGGTGTTGTCGTTCACTGGACAAATGGATTTAGTAGCGGTAATTAATAGTTATAGGATAGGCTTTTGAAAAAGTGATTCTTCTCCCATTGTCTGACCATAGAAACGGAACTTATCCCATCATATCTTATGTTTCTTGCCTGTCGTGTTAAATACTTCAGAGTTTAATTCTCTCTGTTCTAAAAGCTGAACCCTCAGGCCAGGATAAAATTTATTGACACAACAGAGCTATGTGCAGTCCTTTTTTTTTTTTTTTTTTTTTTTTTTTTTTTTTTTGTAACCCTGTTGGCAGGAAAGGTGGATTTGGTAACCAAGCTCGTTTGGCTCTTTGCACCAAGAAGGAGGAACCAGAAGTTCCTCTGTGGCATTCGGACAGTCAGCCAGATTTCATTTGGGAGCGTTAGTGCTTTCAGAAACATCTGCAAGAACAACTCGTGAACACGTTAGGAATTAATGTGAAATTAATTAATTAATGTCCTTTATAGCTAGGACAGGAAGAATGAGTCGTTTCTTTGTGGAAACGTGCCATGTATTTCTGCAGTGAGTCAAATCACATCTCCTGAAGCCACGCCAAAGAGCAGAGTGTTAATCATCAGGTTAAAACGGAAATCGCGTTGGCAGATCCTGAATAAATTACAGGCTCGTGGTGAGGTGGCGGTTGAATTCCAGTCCACAGAGAACACACATTTATTTATTTATTTATTTATTTTTAAATTGGCTGCACTTATATAGCGCTTTTTATCCTTGGTGGTTCTACGAAGCACATTACACTGTGTCTCATTCACACACTCGCACACCAATGGTTGCAAAGTTGCCAGCCGCCCCCCCCCCGATTCGATTAGTGGACACCCTGCTCTACCACCGTAGCCACAGTTACCAACTATTTTATATTATATTGATGATTTGTATAAAACCCTGTTGGGATTGGATTCACCGATGTCGTTACGATTTGTTTTTGGAAGGAGACGTTTAAAGAGTGTCCGCTTCCTAAAGTAGCAAACAAGAAGTGCAGAATCCTTTTCCCACAGAGCATCATGACATTTTTACCTGGTGTCTCAGTTCAAATGAGGGTGTCATTTCTGTTAACACTCTGTTATTAACATGCAGTTTGTGAGCGATTATCAGGATGCACAGGAAGTTCTCTTGCGATGATGTGTCTATATACTCTAGAATTAGAACGTTATTGGAGTCCCTTTGCTATTTTAGTGCCCGAGTCCGTAACGTGATCTGGTTGCGGTGGTCTTGCTTGACTAATACCAAACCTGTTAACCTCAACATTGACTCATGTTGGTCCAGAGCTTTAGGAAAGGCCTGATTGACTTAAGTAGCTCATCCGTTCTTATGAGAAGAGGATTTCATGTTCAGGTCCTTGCAGAGCATGCAGAACCCGGGTTCATTCGGCTCAAACTCCCAGGCTACAGCGCTTTGGGTAGGGAAACGCCTCCACCGAAATCCGTACCTTTCGGGACGATTCTGCTGTCTAGGTGTGTCTGTAGCGCTTTGAAAAACCGGCCGCTCTACAGGTACATGGATTTATATCGATTTATATTGTTTTGACGAATCGAGGTCATTTTCATGCCCTTGTCGGTCTGGTGAGTAGCCGAGGTTGTTAACGCATGGTGAAAGGAGACTAGATAAGGGCTTGAGTGTGGAAGGTTATTGGAAAAGTGTCTGAGTAGGTGTGTAAGTGGGTTAATAGACATGCTGTGCAGTTCAGATAGGGTATGGCAGGTTTTGAAATGACTAAACCTCACATGATCATAGCTGCCGAGTGATCCAGTAGTCATTGAAAGCCATATGCTGTTCATGTGCCACTCGGTGGTTTCTTAGCCTTGGTTTCCAGGAGACGAGGTCACTTCAGTGGTTTCAGGGTGGGAAACATGTCCACCATTTTTTGTTTTGTTTGTTTTGCATATCAAACAACCGCACAGATGTCGAGCTGCTTTATTACCATGCATGCTGCAAGTGTACATCACAACAGCCATCTTGTGGGATCCAACATGGGAGGGGGGGGGGGGAATTTTACAGGAGTGAGCAGTTTTTATGCTCATGTGAACAGGAGTTGGCAGACAGATGTTAAACTCCCAGGACGAAGAAAGACCATGTTCTGTTCTTTCCTTCAGTAAAAAAACAAGATGTTGTGTTCAGGAGACACTGATCTGGTGCTCCATGGTTCATCTGCACTCTGTGTAAACTGCTCATAAGCATCATTTGTAATCTGACAAAAAACTAATAATGCATTTGTATATGTTGATGTATTTAGTAGGTGGATGTGGGTGGGTCTGTGTGTGCATTTTGTGCTACTTTTACAATGTCAAGCTGTAGCGGTCCAGGTGCTGTGCTCCCAGATTATAACTTGGGCTCGAACTGCTTTTAGTGCAAGCTGACAACCACAAGTAGTTTCTGCTTAATCATCCTCAAAACTGATGTGACTAAGACACTGTCTTATTGGCTGGTGCGCGTATTAGCGTTCTGTTAACAGCTCAAATCTGGTGAACATTTTTAAACAGACAACGACCTTCACGCCGACGTAACCAAAGCGCTTGTACTCGAGTGTAGTCTTTAACAGCCGTAAGTGCCAGTATTATGCAATGTGGGAAAAAGCCGAGCACTTCAATCGTGGCTAGTTTGCATTAGAAGAGCTGCCGCAAGGCCTCTTGACCTCTGACGCTGGTAATCTGATCTAATAACCACTCGTGTGTTCAGTCAGATTGGAGCAAGGTATTTGCGTTTTTTTTATTTTTTATTCCAACGGCAAAATGATTTTGGACTCACCACCAAAACAGTCTGACATGCAGGGTGTGTGTAATTCAAAATTAATGTATGCTAATGCAAAAATGTGTTTGTAACAGGTGGCTACGAGATGAGCAGGTTGTGTCCAGATTAGGCTTTTTGTATACCGATTTTATTGTCTACACGATCTTGCACTGCAAAGATGTCCAGTGATGTTTTCTCCAGTTATATACCATATAGTGTGTGTGTGTGTGCTCACCATCCACTTTAATAGGAACACCTATATGAAGGCTCATTTATGCAGTTATGTTACAGCAACGAAAGAATGTGACTTTAACCGTGGCATGGTTGTTAGTTGTCGCTTTTGTGTGTTTCAGAAGCTAAAATTTACATAGAATGGTGTAAAAAAAGAAATAAATAAACCATCCTGTGAGTGCAGGGTCTGCAGGCTGAAACACCTCATTGATGAGCGATCAGAGAAGAATGACCAGACTGGTCTGAGCTGATGGGAAGGCTGTAGTAACTCAAATAATTACTCTTCACAACCGTGGTGAACAGAAAAGCATCTCAGAACACACAACGCAGTCTTATCATTCTGTGTAACTTTGCAAGAACTGTCTACTTGGATGGGGATTGATTTTTGCACAGAGTGCTTGGACCCCACGGATCGCTGTTACAGCTATACGTGTTTTAAAAAAAATAAAAAATTTTTTGATCAGTGTGTATGCGAAGATTCTGATTCTTAAAGTAATCCGATTCAAAGGTTTCTAAGATTGTATTCCTCTTCTATTTACTGGATTGTTAAACAGATTATGCACCTTGTTTGCGTGGATAGAAATTGGTTTATTCCCTTTTAGGTGAACAGCTATCTACACCTCTCTCTCAGTATTCATGGGGATTCTGTCCACAGCAAGGTGGGGTTGATTTTCATCCCCGACTGTATCTATGGTTAGTCACGTAGACTGTGTGTGTTGTGATGTGAGATTCCTCACGTACGGCAGCTTACTGGCTCAGTTCAGACTCATCACGGTGGTCTGAGCTGCACTGGAGTAAACTGTGACTAACCACCGACTGTTGAGTCAGAATGTTCTGGTAGTCAGACTGCAAGTCGAATAGTAAATGAGGCCTTTCTTGTAATAAATTGAGCTTTAATAGGTAAATCTGTGAGTGGGCAGATTCACGACAGGGCTGTCTTCAAACCCATTATACTCTGGTGTACGTGGAACATTTTGTCGGCCACGTGACGTTGACTACTAATTTGTAGAACGATTATACTGGGGTTATACTGAATTAACCGTTTGCTTAAAACTTCACCTCTCTGCTGTAATATTACACCCTCCCCTATGCTCCTTAAACCTACAATGGTGGCTTGTGTGGTGTGTTTTTTTTTTTTTAAATAAAGCTACCAGCTCTGGATGAGTAATCGTTTATTTCTAAATGGGGGGAAAAAATCTCAACTGGAAAAATCAATATTTCAGAAGTGTAATTTGAACCTTTTTATTTATTATTATAAGCGACCTGTTGTATTAGTTGTCTCTCATATCACTAAAGAGATCAGAAGATTGTAAGGTGTTGCCTCATTGTAGTGCGTATGTATTTTATCTAGGTCAAGTCATGAACTGCGCAAACAAATCTGGTATTCACGTCCAATATATTCGTTTATATGTACGTGGAGACATGAGTGTAGGGTTATGCTAGAGCTAATCCTCTCCTGTTCTTCTGTTGGACTGGACTCGCTCGCAGGATGATTGCCATCATGGGAAAGGTTTAATGGTTTTATTGCTGTTCGTCGAGTATTCTCACTGCTCTCCTTTCCAGCAGTCCACCACCATGTGTCATATGACAGGCTGAAAGGACTTGCTCTTCACCACTCGTTGCCTCCTTGTGTAACACTGGACTCCTCAAAAGACAGACACACACACGGTAGCACTGTATGCGGGCATGGAAATGTCCAGCGAGTTAGGCCGGACTCTTTGATCTCTGACGCACAGGGCACGACCCTCATGCCTTGGATGTTTGTGTTGAGCATGCTTTCTTTTCTCATCCCATAGCAGTTCTGCTGCCATAAAGCTGTTTGGTTGTCTAAAGTGCCATTTTTTTAATTTGATTTACTTGTTTAAACACTTCAGTTGTTCCATTTATTTAAATAAACTGAGCAGTTTACAGTAGAGGGAAATATATAAAAAAAAAGCTTATAAAACTCCTCCTGCTATTTAAACACTTCACAGACTGAAATGGAAAGACTCCAATAATGTCTTTGCATGTGAGGAGAAAAGACCACAGTTCTGAAACGCTTGCATTTTTGTTAAGGGCTAAAGACATTATCAGGAGAATATAAAAACTGTAGATACATAACGTCTCCCATCACAGGGATTTAAATACTCTTTTTATTTTCCACAGTCATCATGGGAGTGAAGGTTTAGACTGTGTACCCAGTCTCTTAACCTCTACTGTAGGACATTAGCTTGCCCTATTGATTTTGTTCTATTAATAGCTATATTTGTGCAGGAGATTGTGCCACTGGGGTATAATTATATAATCCTGCAAGAAAAAGCCTGTCTCTTGAGTAAAACATGGCAATGTTTAAGAATTAATACTCTGATGTTTTTCAGAATACTACTAATAATTTTTGCCTGCTTTCCTAACATGGGAGTGTGCGATACTTTCTCTAAACTATCACCTTTTTAATATTTAAAAAAAAAAAAAAAGGTTGTTCCACAGCTTGCGGCAGTTGCTAAAGCTCGACGGCGAGTATGTAGAGCACATTACATGAGGGTTCGCACGTACAAGTTTAATTTTGCAATTCTGTACTTCTTCTTTCTGGACAAGATGAAGAAATGTATAGATCTTGTAAGAGATGCGGGACTGAGAATGCGGGACTGTAATTAAATACCATTTTGGGTGTAGTGAAAATGCAAGTACACGTTGAAAGGTTTATCGAGATTTAAGCATCCAATATTTATGAAAACATACTTAAGCCATTATACTCATCTTTTCCGTCAGAGCACAGCAATATTGTACTTTTGGGAATTTTACGTGACCATTGATTTCATACAGTAGATGCGTCCCATGAAGTTAAAAAGCTGTTTATACAGGGTTTCACATGAATTTGTTGTGATTGGTTGATCCCATCTAGAGGTCAACCGATCAATCAGTTTTGTCGATTTAGTAGGTACCGATAATCGATTGCCGGAGCTGTCTGTTATCTGCAAAAATCCACTCGGTAGGTTTGGGTTTGTTGTGGGAGCAGCTGAGAAGGGTCTGCTGTCTTTGTACAGTACTAGTGCGGCCTCTAGAGGTCACATCTGACACATTTTGCCGAGTTATTCCGAGTGTTTTTTCATTCATTTTGGAGATCTGAATTTTTGAGTGTTGCACATCCAAACAATCGTTTTATTTATTTTATTCATAATTAATACTTATTAATTTAAAGAATGTATAGTACATGTTCATGGTACAGACAGTACTGCTTAGTGGTTAGCACGTCCGCCTCACACCTCCAGGGTCCGGGGTTCGAGTCCCGCCAGGGCCATGTGTGTGCGGAGTTTGCATGTTCTCCTCGTGTGTCGGGGGTTTCCTCCCCCAGTCCAAAGACATGCATGTTAGGCTGATTGGCGTGTATGAGTGTGTATGTGATTGTGCCCTGCGATGGACTGGCACCCTGTCCAGGGTGTACCCCGCCTTGTGCCCCATGCTCCCTGGGATAGACTCCAGGTTCCCCCGTGACCCTGAAAAGGAGTAAGCGGTTGATGATTGATGGATGGATGGAATATTTTACTTTGAGTATTGTTTTCATTCACTAACAGTTGCTTAATATGTACCTCCCAAATTAGTTACACATATCGGTAAAATCCACGATCGGTCGACCTCTAATCACTAAAACTGAGGAGGAGGAAACAATAGGTGGTTGTTTTAGCAGAAATTTACTTGCTTTTCGGAATTGACTTGCTGCTTTGCGTACATGCAGAATTTTCTGGGTTTGATTCTTCGTGAATGCAAGTCATAAGAATACATTTAATAAAGACCTGTCTCAAATGAGGCGCTGTTTAAGCACGAGGTAATAAGCTGCAGGGCTGCGTTTATCAACAGGTCACAATTTAGATATTGGGGTGGCTGCCAGCTGGCAAACAAGCCTCGCTGTTGGAATTAAAATCAAATTGCCAGCTTTTGAATGTCCCCTGTATAAGAGTTAGTTTATTTAATAAATTGATTCAATGTCATTTTGTAATGTACTTTGTGTAATATGTCTTGTGTAATTACACTTCCCCATGCCTGACACAGAATGGAACTAAATGATGGCTCATTTCCTGTTTCTAAAAGCACCTGAAGCGATATACTTACTGTACATTTTGTCGAAATTAGGCATGGAGATTAGAATTTTTATCCAAATTTCTAATGTTTCTTGTGTAGCAGTTTGGCTGAAATTCACCCCAGTTCAACTACTGACCCAATTAAATGAATAATGCCAGTTCAGTGAACAAGACGAATCTGTGTGATCTGCGGTCTTTTATTTCATGTCTGTTCTCAACAGTAATATATTTACTGCATACAATTATCTCTAGTCCTGTTGCATATTTTAAATTTTATGGGAGATTTGCCGAGGCTATATTATCCGTGTGTTGCTCACCGAATCACCTTTGGACCAAACCTCATTCTTGTTGTCGTATATCTCCATGTATTTATCTCAAGGACATCACCAGGCAACTCTGCTCTCACCATGTCGCACACCAAGATTCCAGACCTGGGCTCTGCCTTCATCCAGACTCAGCAGCTGAACGCTGCCATGGCCGACACCTTCTTGGAGCACATGTGCCTGCTAGACATCGACTCCGAGCCCACCACTGCCCGTAACACTGGCATCATCTGCACCATCGGTCTGTTGTCTTGCACTACACACATCGGCATTGGAGATTTTAGAGTTTTTTTGTTTTTTTATTCATGTTGCACATTTATTGGAGGGTTTTAAATGCTCGATCCTGACTTGACAACAGGTGTTGATTAATTTTCTGTAACTCCAGCTTGAACATTAGTGCCAGGTGTTTCCAATAACAGGAAGGTTTTTTTTTTTTTTTTTTTTTTTTTTTTTTTTTTATTATTATTAAAAGAAACTCTAGGCTAATGGAGATTACCTACGCAGCAGTATATCAAGTTGATGCTTTGACGTTGGGTTCTGTGCTTTATGAGGTATTTGTTGTTGTTGCAGGGCCAGCCTCCCGCTCAGTGGACATGCTGAAAGAGATGATCAAGTCCGGAATGAACATTGCTCGCATGAACTTCTCCCACGGTTCGCACGAGGTTCGGGCTTCTCTTTCGACCTTGGTTCTGATTTCCCCTTATCTGCGTGATGCCATGGAGTTTTCTAATACTTAGACAGCGACTGAACCAGCTCTACTGTGCTTGGGCTGAAAGGTCGTAGATGGCCACGGTGTCATTCACGTGATGGTGATTAAAGATGTCAAGGTCATGGTGGCTTCTATATTTGAGAGTGCTGCTACTATAAATAACTCCTCAGGCTGACTGAGCCAAGCCTAATCTCAGTCAAACAAAAACCTACACTGTTGAGTGAGGCTGTCTTATAGTGGTGGTCTCACCAAGCTTTTTCTGTCCAGAACTAGTCAAATCTCACGCTTTTGAAAACTAGAAGTTGATGCGGTCAGTTTTTTCTTCAGTTGGACTTGCGCTGTCAGTTGACATACAGTTAATATCTTTCACTTAATTTAGTGTCTGCTGAAATGATTTCCTCTCCAGATATTCTGGAGCTTTCCTACAGCTAAACATAACTTCCTATCTGAAAATGGCAGAATAGCTGTCGGAGTGGCGCAGATGTTCGTGATGCTGAGACCATCTTTTCCCTCGTGTCAGATTCAAAGTCCTCTCTGGCACTAATGGATCTAATTCAGGTTCACCTTCCTTTGATGGTGGTGATCTCACAGATCAAAAGCCCTGTCCTGACATCTGGATAGCATTTCTGTTGTCTTATTGCATCACTAAGTGACATCAAGCGCGATTTACACGGCATCCAATCAGGTGGCAAGTTGGGGTGGAAAATACAGTACAGTGAAAGTGTGCATCTCATACTAAATTGTTTCAGAAATTTAAAACAATCCGAGATAAAACGCAGGAAATTTTAGTAAACACTATAGTTTTAATTATTGTTTATTGAAGAAATGAGTTATCCAATACCAACTGGGCCTGTGTGAAAATTTGCCCCTATTGTTAATTCCCCAAATCTATGAACATGCATCCATAAATGGGGGTTCAGCTGGACTAGACATAACCAGGCCTGATTACTGCAAACCCTGTTCAATCAATTCAACACTTAAATAGAACTTTTTCCAACGGTATGAATTTGGTTAAAAGCCATGCTTCCAAATCTAGTGGAAAGCCTTTCCTGGAAGAATCTTTTAATAGCGTGTTACATGCGCATAGTATTTTGCTGTACTAAGCTATTGGTGTATCCCTCTTATTCTATATTAAAACAACCAGATGTTTATGATTCTGCATCAATTGGAGCTTTTCTTGCTGAACTCAGATATGTGTAAACTCTGAATTGCTTATAGAATAGAATGTATTTTTGAAACCAATATTGCAGCATATTTTGGTAGTTCTGGTGCTTGACTGTGTACGTGTGTACCCAGTTTTCCTTCTCTAAAATATAGTCCTTACTAGTTTATCCTCATTATTAGTTTGGTGTTGTCAGTTGTAGACTCGGTGTTATGATGTAATGGTGTGTGTGTTTATAGTATCACCGTGATACCATAAAGAATGTTCGTGAGGCTTGTGAGAGCTTTGAACCTGGCAGCATCCACTACCGACCAGTAGCCATCGCCCTGGATACCAAGGGCCCGGAGATCAGAACTGGACTCATCAAAGGGGTGCGTGCATTACACTTTGCTTTACAGAAAGCTAGATGGGGGGGCTGGCTCTTATGCTCAGTGCTAATTTATTATAAATGATAGTAAAGTTCTCTTCTCTCTTTGCATGTTTGTGATTAGAGTGGCACTGCTGAGGTGGAGCTGAAGAAGGGCAACCAGATCAAGGTGGTAATAGACGATGCCTACATGGAGAACTGTGATGAGGACACCCTTTGGTTGGACTACAAGAACATCACTAAGGTGGTGGAGGTGGGCAGCAAGGTCTACATCGACGATGGGCTCATTTCTCTCCAAGTACTAGAGATTGGTGAGCATATTTAAAATCCTAAGATAAATGGACAAAAAGGAGTACATGAGTATATTCTGATTAAAGGAACAGCCATACCTTTATGATCTCGATCTCTGTGGTTTGTCAGCTTTGCAGAATTTGATCTTAATTCCTCTAACTCGTTTCTAACAGGCTCGGACTCCCTGGTGTGTGAGATTGAGAACGGCGGTATACTGGGAAGCAAGAAGGGAGTCAACCTGCCCGGGGCAGCCGTGGACCTGCCCGCCGTGTCTGAGAAGGACATTCAGGACCTGCAATTTGGCGTGGATATGGGAGTCGACATGGTCTTCGCCTCATTCATTCGCAAAGCAGCTGACGTCCATGAGGTCAGGAAGGTGTTGGGAGAGAAGGGCAAGAACATCAAGATCATCAGCAAGCTGGAGAACCACGAAGGAGTTCGTAGGTGAGTGATAAAAGGGTGGTCACGGACACCATCATTAGGGTCTGACCGATCGTTAGGTTTCACTGCTTAATCAGCACCAATTGCTGCAACTACTGGTTATCTGCAAAAATCCACAACGATGCATCTCCCCACCCCCCTGCTGTGAAGGGTCCATTGTCCTCATACTGTATGAGCGCGACCTCTAGAGGCAAAATAAAAACTATCGCTGACAAATTTTGTTCTATTATTTTAAGTTATTTATTTTTATTTCATTTTGGATATCTCTCTATTGCCTTGTACATCCAAAATGTATCCTTTTTTTATCATTTACTTGAATATTTATTAGTAGTTAAGTAGATTTAATATTCAATTACAGTAAACCCTCGCTATATCGCGGTTCCCCCTTCGCGGTCTCGCTGCTTCGCGGATTTGCATC
Organism: Noturus placidus; assembly: GCA_022414735.1. Classification (NCBI taxonomy): domain Eukaryota; kingdom Metazoa; phylum Chordata; class Actinopteri; order Siluriformes; family Ictaluridae; genus Noturus; species Noturus placidus. Next base: position 12,470 of record JAFFST010050389.1, on the reverse strand, counting down.
GCGCATTGTGTTCTGCATTCTGATTGGCTAACAGTCTCTCCGCTTCTTCTCTACCTGTGTGTCAATAACGTTGCGGTTTAAACACGTACTTAAAACAGCTTGCCGAATTTAAGTTTGCAAATTCTCTTGCAATTTCAAGTTTCTCTAAATGCCCAGAAGAAAAAAGAGCGACAACAACTACCGATAACTGTTCTTCTCTCGAAAAACACACCTGCACCTCGGGCTTTAGAAGAAAAAAACGCTGCAGGGCGGAGTCAGGGTGCAGCGGCTCAGTCAGAAGAGCAGTGAAATACATGAGTCACTATTTTTCCTACTGTACTTTTTTTTTTTTTTCATAATCATTTTTTATTTTCTCCCGTTCTAATCCAATGACTCGGGTCGCGGTGGGGCGGAGCTGATCTCCGCAATTTGAAGCATTCAGTTCGTATTGATGATTAAAATTATTATTTTACAGTACAGTAGTTATTTTTAAAAAAAAAAAAAAAACGTTTATACAGTACTTTTATTTGTTAAACAAATGCTTGGGCCTGTAAAAAGGTTTTGTTCTTTGGTTTCAATGTATTACGGAGTATTTCATTGTATAATAAATGTAAAAAAAAAAAAGGTTACTACTTCGCGGATTTTACCTATCACGGGTTCTTTTTGGAACGTAACCCCCGCGAAAAACGAGGGATCACTGTATTTCACTTTAAAAAAAAAAAGTACAATATGCTTTCATGGTAGTCAATACTGTTTATTTTTTGTAATAAAGTTCAGGAGTATTTTACTTCAGTGTTACATTTTCATTCGCTGTCAATTTTAAAAACGATGGCTATTTTACATTTATTCAATTAGCAGACGCTTTTATCCAAAGCGACTTACAAATGAGAGATACAAGCAAAGTGATATCAAGCAGGGAACAATACAAGTAATGCTACTATACAAGATCTATTAATTGAGTTCTAGAAGCAAAGTGCACAGAGTAGAGGTGTTATTTTTTTTTTTTTTTAATCGGTTATCGGCAAGTGCCACCCAACTTGGTTATCGGTAAAGTCCTCTATCGGTCGACCTCTAGTCTTAATTTAATTTATCAATTTGTATAGCGCTTTTTACAATGGTACATTGTCTCAAAGCAGCTTTACAG
>JAFFST010050388.1:403491-414921 GCA_022414735.1 Noturus placidus | reverse complement strand
CCCGGGATGGTCTACAGGTTCCCCACGACCCTGCTGGATAAGTGGAATATATATATACTCTATATATATATATATATATATATATATATATATATATATATATATATATATACTGTATATCTTGACTTTTCAATTGTTTTTTTAATGCCGTAAGTCTACTTACATCATATCTTTCTATATCTTAGACATCTCTTATGTTTTTAGGGGAGATTTTCCTGCTACCAGATGCAGTTCCTTAACACTATATGCACAGTATGTACAGTATTGTTTGTGCTTCCTCATTCATCCATGAAAGGCACTTGCCAAACAGATTGCATTGTAAGAAATCACACATTTGTGTGAGAGGGCGTGGCTGGCATATTTTCTGCTGAGCGAGGTCGACAGAAGTGGGCAAGCAAGCTTTAAAAAGGGCCTGGCACAGGTGTAGCAGTGGCACCCACTGAAGGAAGGCAATGAAGCGCAAACAATCATCTAAATGTCTGTGAGATGAAATGGCTAGTTAACAATCTTTTGACTGCTCTAACCGCTTTGTCAAGGATTGATCGACCAGCTGCCACCTATTGTCAGCCTGGGTTGAAACCCCTGTTCTTGGGAGGTGTGTGTGTGTGTGTGTGAGAGAGAGAGAGAGAGAGAGAGAGAGAGAGAGTACTCTTTGAAAAGATGTTCCTTTTTTAATTTGTCTCTTAAATATACACCATATCATCACAATATTACATGATTATAATATAGGTGATTAACATAATATAGGATTACATAGGACATACACTGCCAATGAAAATCACTTTTGTTTATTATTACATGTTTAATGAAATTGACAAATGTTAGAAATGACATTTATTAATTATGTTAATAGAACAATGTAAATCTACCGTAATCAGAAAATGCTATAATTAGACAGCTGAAGCACACCATATTTATGTTTTATAGATTATAGCACTGATTAAAAGACTTTCATCTCTAGGCCTTTAAAAATTTCCTATTGGGATCTGAAAATTAGCAGTTAATAATTTCCACAGACATGTAGGTTTGTTTATTTAAATGCTATTCCATACTTGTATTTTTTGGTAATAATAATGTTTATATCTGAATAAAAAAACCCTCCAGGTGTTCAAAAACGTTTGACTGACAATGTGCAGTATATGACATGATCTGCAGGAACACTTACTTGTGATCTGGATAACATTAGATCATTTTGTGTAATGTTTTGAGTCTTTGAACTTTGTCCACGTGAAGGACGTCCTCAGTAAGTGACACTGAGAAGATAGGCAAGGATCTGAACTGCTTTCTCCAGCCTCACTAATTATCTCACACTGGCCGTTCTGCCCATCGGCAGGCGTAATGGAGACCTCAGCATAAGTCTGTCATGGAAATAGTGAATGCAGTGAATGTGGAGAGAATAATGTTTCTCCCTTTCTTTCAAATGTAATGTATGCATCATTTCAATATTTTCTGCATTTGTGAATGTTGCTAAAAACTTGTATAGAGCTCATTATGGCTAATTTGTTTGTTCCTCACATAACAGTGATGAAAATGTACTTTACATAAACTATAGCGAACTGTGTTTCAGATTTGTGTAATCTTCACCATAATATTTTTAACTAGTTTACCACTACAGAGAAATCCATCTGATATGATACAGGTTGTAATCTCCTGCTTTCTTCTCACAGGTTTCTTTCAAAGAGGTTCAGATAGTAGATGCCCTTGCATCAACAGTTCACTTTAATTACAGCTAAACAGCCATTTCCCATTGGAGGGACTGTCTGGACCAATTAAGTTGCTATATTGTACAATAAAGACACTCCCTTGTCCTTCACTACCCTGACAGTTGTTTTTGCTTTTAATCAGTCAACTTGTGTCGCTTGTGTGATTTACGCTTAATCAGCATGGAGGGAATGTAGATATCACACATAGAAAATCATTATGACTGGGTTGTGGTCATCGTCCAACCTTGTTCATGAGAGCCATATTTCTTTTGCAAATGGCGAGAAAGTGTGGGCAGGGACATCATGGGCACATTTGAGTAGTTTTCATGATTTACTTTACATGATTTTAAACAGAAACACATTTCTTTTTGACGGTATGCTTAAGGTGATGTAATGATGCCCATTAGGCATCATTCTGAAATGTAAAATATTTAAATATAAAATATTTCATATCTCTCTTTTTGACAGCACTGCAGAAGCCGAATCCAAACTATACTTCAGTAAAAATGTAGTGGGTGGTTATGCATTGCCTTACAGCATTGCATCATTCTATTCCAGCTGAAGCAACGTAATTGGGAAGATATGGATAAAAAGAAGAATATGTCAATAAAACTTAACACGAGAAAGGAAATACAAATTCGGAGCAAAGAGCACAAAAAGTACAAAAGTATGTATTTGTATGTATATATTAAATGTACATTTTTATATGTGTGTAGGAACAGGTCATTTCCTTTCAGAAAGAAAAACAAAATATGCTACAATGCGCTAATTTTGAATTCTTGATTCTGATTGGTCAGAGGATGGTGAAATATTTTCTATTACAGCTGCTCAGATAGTAGTTCTGGCTGTAATTCAGATGATGACATTGATGATCATGATAATGGTAAGGCTAATAATAAACAGATTATTTAAATAAATATGCTGTTCAACAAAGACAAACACAATATTGTTGATCTTATGAAACTTTCTATAAGGAGATGCTTATGTAACATTTACAGAAGGAGAACAACTCCATCATTAATAATGTAATAAATTATCTTTGGTAAGTCACAGTGTTATAAGAGGTGTAAAATCTTCAGGATGTGCTCTTATAGAGAAAAAAACAACTTCCTGCTTCATGTCAGGCCAAATAACATCACCTATAAAGTGTCCCCATAGCTGTGTTTTATTCCTTAAATATTAACTGTACTATGAACCAACTGACACTCCTTTAAACACGGTGTGATTGATCAGAAAAGGAAAACCTTTTCTATTAATATACATTCATTTACCAGTGACTGAGTCTGTGACTCAGTGTAGTCTGTGTCCACAGCATGGCAGCAAGCATGATACCTTGTTCTTGTGACACTTACGACACCCAAACACTTAAGGAAAATGCCTCTGGTTTTGATTATACGAATGACAGCATCATATTTGCCTCTAAGTGGAGCTAACAAGCATGTAATCAGATTATCCTTTGTACATTAGTGAATTACTGGTCCTGCCAATTTGCACATCCATCGACTTGTTTCGGCATTTCAGATCACAGTATGTGTAAGCAAAAAATTTGACAATTGTGTGTGTGTGGAGGGTGGGGGGGGGCTTGGTGGCGTGTGGGAGCATGGAGTGGGGGAGGGCTTAGAGAGGAAGTCAAGGCATTCTTCTCTCCGTGCAATTTAATCACTGTATACCCAAGCAAGTATTGACAGTTGTCCTGTGGAAGCTATTAAAGTTGCTGTCCAAGGTTAAATGAAATTGCAGTTTATCAGGGAAGCATTGAGAAAATAAGGGAATGTGCTAGAGGCAGCTGATTAATGTGGAGCGAGATCAACACAAGGGGGTTCATTAAGCCATACATCACCAGGGTAATTTAACATGTCATCACGCCTGCTTGCCTACCCTCTGCCACATGTATGCATATGCATGTTTATATCTGTGTGGATGCTCATGATCTCATAGATTTAGTATTATGGATGATGATGATGGCACTTTTAATAACGATTCATGTATATCATCAGTCAAAAAGATATACATTACACCCTATACATGTTATATCTAACTATTAAATTCTTATGTACAAAGATGAATAGTAATTTATATGAAGTACTCTGTACATTGCCATAATTGTTATTTCTGTACAGAATACAGAGATTCAGCCTGACGGTTTTCCAGGCTGGCCCACTTCATGTCCTCACCAGTGTTTGGCTTTTCTAATCAGATCAGGCTCTTGATCACTTGTGGTTTTGTGGCGGTGGCTGCAGTGGGAGACATAAATAAGGCTATGCTAATAGAGCTCAGCTCCCTGTGTTATTTATTATCAAGGATTTGTTTACAGGAGGATAATTGATGGTGCCTGAGGGACAGTGGAGAGTCGGACATGAATCAAAGGCCCAACGAGCCTCTTGATAAGGCGTTGAGAGTCACTCGTAATTAAGCGGGGCACTAGAGACCAATTGTTTGTGGAATGATTTGGCCGGGGCTAATTGACACTAATTGTTTAATCTGATTTTCTTTCCTTCCTCGGTTAATGCTAAGTTGGATCCCACAGAGCAGTCATCCACAACCCAATATTAATAAAGTCCAATGGTTGTATGTAATCATGTCAGAAAATGAAAGCGAGACATTTATACATGCATCTGGAAATCTAGTGCTTTTTTAACCCATTGCAAAAACCTTCATTTTTACAGAAATTGTAAGGAATCAATATAGAGCTTTTATTTAATAGGTAGCTATAAAGATCATTTAACTAGGATCAGTTATAAGGGATCAAATAAGATCAACAGGAAACTGAAGGGGGGAAAAACCCAACGCTGTAATATAAATATAGCTTATCCAAAGAAAAAAGCTCTCAATGGTAAATCATGGCCTGTAAATCAAATCTATAATGCTGGTCAGCCTACACCTCTATTCCATCACTCCTTCATGCCATGCTAACAGCTGGGCTGCCACAACCTTCCCAATTTACCCGAACAGTCCAAACCACTTTCAGCAGCACTCTACACCACTTGGTTCCAGCTGACTGACATTTAATAGCTTTTAATAGCCATATTACTTATAATTACTGGGTCAACATCAGCAAATGTGTTTCATGGCTCATTAGCTAAAGATGTTAGACAAAAGGTGTCTCTATATTTAACATTGGAGGAGATAAAGAACAAACGTTCTTGAGGCACTGTGGTACTGTGCCTCATATGAAATCATTTTTGCACAAATGAGAATGGAGGTGAGTGGATGCTCTTGTTTAGACATTAGCCATTAGTTCTTGTTAAATTTGTGCAAGCTGCAATTCAAATCACAGGTTGACATTAATGAGCTTATTCTAATATGTTATCATTTCTATGCAAGGTTGGGAGGGTTACTTTAAAAATTCCATTAAAGTTACAAATAACTTATTTAAAAATGTCATTAGTAACATAATCTAAGTATCAGAATATGAAAGTAATGTAATCTAAAAAAAAATAAATTGTCAAGCAACTGTTTGACGTCGTACACAACAGCGCCTCACCTTCAGCTGTTCACTGAGTGTAGGCTAATGATTGAGAGGCAGGATATTGGCCAATAGTTGCTTTTATAATCGACCAATTGGTGTGCATGAAGGCAGGAATTACAGAGAGGGATTAAAGCAATGCAAATATGCGCACACATGACGCAGTATTAGACCATAAGCACATCATGATGAAACTAAAACCAAATCCCATACATTAATAAATTTAAGAAATCCCGGCCAGACGCTTTTTTAAGGTCCGAAAAAGGACATGTCCAGGACAAGAAGACGTATGGTCATCGCAAAAAAAGCATTTCAGAGAACAATTTGTGTTTATTTCTACAAAAGTAATTTATTTGCACATGCACCAGGACTTTGCTCACGTGATCCACAACTGCATGGCAAGAGAGAACTAAAACTAGAATCCAGCAGCTGTCTATATTGTGTTATGTCAAAAGGTTAATTTCTTTGGTTATAAATGAAAAAAAAATCCTGATAATATTCCCACTTTTTACAAAATGTGCCTGTAATCTGATTAATTTTTTTGTTTGACATAACTGTAACAGGTTACAGTTACCAGTTACGTAACGCCGTTACTCCCCAAGCCTATTTCTAGTAACAGATCAATCATACAGACTTGTATAGAAGACACTCCATATACTGTAAGCAAGTTTAACAATAAACAAATAAAACAAATGTGTTGTTATTTAAGGAAGACAAATATAATTGTTGAAATGGTGAAGCTTTCTTCAAGAAGATATTTATGTAACATATCTGTGAAGAGTCTCCAGTGTCAGCACTTTGTAACAGTCAGTAGGTTCTTCCATCAGGTGCGAGTCTCCAAGACAGAGAACTTTGCACTTTCCAGTTTCTGTGTAATGAGACAAGCTGTTTTTATGATGTTTTGTCTCGTTCATTTAAGAGAGAAAGAAAAGAGTCTAGCGAGAGATCAAATCTTCATAGTTGCTAGAACTTTAATGATAAAGGACCTAACAGATGTAGTTTCACAGTCAATACAAACTATATGTAATTATAAATGGTTGAAATGGTGCTGTTCATTAATTTATTAAAAGTTTTTCTTTTATTTGCTGTGGTGTATGAGGAATGAAACAAAAACAAAACTTTGCAATGTTATTCATGGAAATTAATTAACTTCTGGGTGTTAACAGTAATTCCACTTTATGTTTGCCCGCGTAAAATCACCCTTGATTATTTTCATTACATAAACAATAGATTGAATACCTACCTACCTACCTACCTACCGAACCACCCACCCATCCATCCATCCATCCATCCATCCATCCATCTATCTATCTATCTATCTATCTATCTATCTGTCTGTCTGTCTGTCTATTCCACAATTCCACAAATTGGCAATCCAATAAGCCAACAAATTTCCATAATTATGAAATGCATTGCTGTCTATCTAATATTAAACGTTTATTAGCAGACTCATGTCATGGGTAAAGTAAGTGGAACGATACAAAATGGTGCTTGAACTCCACTGCATTGCTCTCTGATTACATTAGGCATGTCTTAAAAATGAGCCCTTGATGTATAGAGCTGAATAAATGGACATTAGATCCAAGTCATTAGGCTTGTAGTTTTTTTTTAATTAACACAAACAGTGATGAGCTGTTAATGATGATTAGATTAGAAAATGTCACGTTTTACACCGGATTTTTCTTTCTGGGTGAGATATTAAAATTCTTAACCCATAATATATAATCCAAAGTAATTATGTATTTCTTATTGGCTCATATTAATATTTAATATATTCGCCTCAAATTTCTTAATGGCTTTGTGTTTGAAATTCAAAATTGTTACATGCTGAATAATATTGATACAGTTTCATTTTCTGCAAATCAAATGTGCAGTCATAAACGTAAACAAACAAACAAAGCAATGCCACGTTAAATCTATTGTACAATTTGTCATCATCCCAGTCCAAGTTTCCTAAAGTGATCTTTAATGCTGACAGTGTTTTAGTTCTGCTTTGCGCCTCTTTTGCATTGTAGTTTGTCATTTATCATGTCAGTGTTTCTTCTCAATAAATTTTTTTTCCTGATTTATCAGACATGGCCCCCTTTACTTTGTGCTAATAATTGGATTCTATTGAAAGGATGAGTTTCATTGATTTTGTCAATGACTGCAGACATTACCAGCCTAAACCCTAGATTGTCAGCAGGATCTGTGTGGGATCAATAGTGGTGAATTTGCACCTCTGCTTTTTTTCTTTATTCACTCTGTTTTCTTTTGATTAAGACCGAATATTAATAGCAGAATAAAATAGAATATTGTCACAGTATGAAAGAACGCTTTAGCTTCATCTTCTTGAGTGATCTTTTCCACAGGTTTTGCTTGTCTGATTTAACTGGTAATGATGCAAGAAAGACATTTGGGCTTCAGGGAACATAGTTTTAGCTCAATAAATTGTGACACAATTAAGAGCCGCTACTTTAACATCTGTTTAAAAAGTAAATAAAGTAAGAGAACAATAATACTACAATACTAAAAGTAAAAAGTAAAGATGGCACAACTATACCTTATAGTTGTTCTCAGAGTACTGAAGTTATTTGCATAGAATTAATTATTTGATGACAATGGATGACTGTCAAATTGGGATTTTTTTAAATTAACCTCTTACGTGTGTTCAGAAACTATTAACTATTTGTTACTGAGTGTAAAAAAAAAAAAAAAGACGAAGTAAATGCTTGCAAGTTTCAGCTTTATTTTATATTCTACATCATTTTACCTGATTCATTGACTCATTTCTAGTCACACAAAGGATCACAATTTTTTTATTTTTGGTTTGTTTGTTTTTTTTTAGATTATATTATTAAAACAAAAATACAAGTATATCAAACTTTTAATCCGTTATACAATACTTTTCTTGTAAGTCCATTACATTTAAGATATATATTGTAAACACATAAAAACTAACAAACAAAACAGAGACCAAAAGAATCAATTTCCTTCATTTAGGAGCACAGAAGCACCAACCCAACAAAAGTAACAAAAAGAACAGGGCTGAAGAAAGCTGTTGTGTATTCGCAGGGGGCTCCTTGATTTCATTCAGAACTTTCTCAAGACCTTGTTTTGAAAACAATCAGAGAGATAACCTTCAGAATCTGTGGTTCCAGCCTTTTGCCATTATTTTCAGCATAGATACACTCTCATCCGTTGGCCTGTGGGATAACGGCCGTTTGCATATCACATTTTCCGAGGGAGCTTAGAGAAAGGTCACTTGTTGTAATCCATCTGGGAGTCTCTGGCCTGAATGTAATCAGTATACACTTGTTATTCTGGGGGTCTGGGCTTTTTCTTTTATTTGCTGTTTGGACAGAAGTTAATTTCCCTTGTGACCCTTTGTGCAATAAAATAGTATTATCTGTTGCATGAGGGAAGAAGCAAATTAGCCTTCTCTGCAGAATTTTGTCACTACAGTGATCACTTATAAGTTTATTTACTTAATTAGATTAAGAGCTCTGTAAAGGCTGTCTCTGAAGTGAAGAGGCGTATCTGGTTTGTCTGAATTATCTCGCCCTTGTCTCCATCGATGGCTCTTGCAGTGTTCGAGGTTCTTAATGCAATGACACACTCACAGCAGCCCTCGTGTCAAACCATGGTCATCTATGAAATATTAAGAAAGCTTCATACTGTTGGGCAAAATAAGACTTTGTTTATAATCGGGATTATAGATAGGGATTATCCATGTAAAAATTGAAGTGTAAATGAGACTCATCCAAAACAGATTTAAATCCAGTCGTTCAAAATCCTTCAGGATGCAGTTGAGGTAGGTGAGGGTTAAAGGTGTCGGTCAATCATGGAAGTTTAGCAGTGATTTGAACTCATGATTTTCCTTTCAATCATCCAAAGCTTTAACCACTTCCCTAAAGTTTTATCTTGCCTAGCTACAAATTGACCCAGATTGACATCTCTGAAGGCTGATGCTTATCCAAGTCTCTCCAAACTACATTTGACCAACAAAACTTCACCCAGTAGTTGAGGCACATGGTCTGGGAATGGCAATGAGTCTTTTAAAATGCAGTGAAAATTGCAAATGGGACAAAATATTGAGCATCTATCTTATTCATAAAACATTTAAAAGGAGGACCAATGCTGGAAGTTCATTTGAATGTGAGCTAATTTGCATATTAAATCATAATACCTCAATCTGGCCAACCGGAGTCACTTTGAACTGCAATAATTTTAATTGAATTCTATCAGGATGTACTCCAGATATAGAGACACATGAAACGGCCACGGATAAATAGGGTCTAAGACACTGCAACAAGATGAGGCAGAACACTTTCTAGGAGCCATGTCTAATTTTGAAGAGAGGCACTTACATCGACTTACAGTTCTAAAGAAAGCTGCTAAAGGAAGTTGGATGACAACCATTCTATCCCCCAACTCGATGTGAGCACTGAGCTATTGTTTGCAGTCACCTGAACTGAACACAGAACGAATTATGAGCGCCAAGTCTGCTGTCTAAAGCCGTTAATGTGGCTATTTCACATGGCCCAGCACGAACATATGCTATTTGATAGCCTTCGGTTTCTTTCAACCATTCATTCTGCTAATCCCTCTCTCCGCTGAAGTCTGATTTGTCAGTTAAACTGGATCCACCACACTGTGCCTGGCACAGCTTGATGCTAATCTGTCAACGCTGTACAGACGTTCTCTGTCGAGTTGTGTTTTTCCTTTGAAAACGGCATGCACAACAGGGCACTGCCTCTGCACATTGTTTTAACAACATTTGGTTACCATGCAAAGATCTTGATGCAAAATAATTGTGCATTTTCACAGCTAAACAATGAGCCAGTTAAGGGTTTTCAGTTCCGCTAATTGCTGAGCTAATCTTTCTGGGACAATATGGTCAGATTAGCACAGAAACACAAACTGCCCTAAACCCCAGGACTGGTGTAAATGATTTTTCATGTAAAGATTTTCTCACACGCACAAACACACAATCAAAAACTTGTTTTTTGTGAATGGAGCCTTAGCGTCAGCATGTGGTAGAATTTCACAGGTGTATATGTGTGTGTGTGTGTGTGTGTGTCTATGTGTGTGTGTGTGGAGAGGGGCATGAATGCATATACGTGTGTGAACCTCAGTGGGTGAATGCAATGCTTAACTGACCTGCGGAATCTAGCTCATTATCTCGTCTATTGTGCAGCGCTCCTTCCTCTACCCCATTCACACCCTGTCACAGAGCGGCTTGCACTTCCACAGGCCTGGCCTGCTATTTCATGCCTCTTCAGCCCCGTAGCGAGCAGGGGAAAGGGCGGCCCCTGCTTTGTGTTCCCCTCGCCGCTCTTCACACGCCCGGCAGGGGACTTCCTTTCTCATGTCACCGAAACCGGCACAGCCTAATCCGTCCCGGCCGCACCACCCGCCAGGCATGCTGGGAGGAGGCATTTAAAAAGTGGCCCCTAATGGTTCGTTAATAAATCGCTTCCATTTTACACTCAACTCTTCACACCAGTGCGGTGGAGAGAGAAAGGGGGCTGGAGGAACCCGAGAACTATCATTAGTCGTGTAGTCAGACAAGCTTGCCATCGTATACAGGTGGCTTTGATCTCAATGTCGAAAGTGGAATGTTTGAACATGTCATGAAGCTTTAAATATAGTAAAAGTGAAGCAACCGACTGTGTGAACTTCAGGACCTCAGCAGTGCTGATGATAGAATGATGATGGAGAAATAGCTTATAAACACTTCTGGACACATGGAAACGTATGATTTGGTTGAAGATTAATGGTTAGAGCAGTGCCCTGCTGACTGGTTTAAACCTGTGACAGGTCTCTGGAGACTCCAGTGTCATAACTCTCTTATCAGTGAGTATGTGAGTTGGGTTAGAGCACTCAGCGTGAGTGGGATAAGAGGTTAGAGAGGTGCTCCATATTGACTGGGACAGAGAGAGGGATATTTAGGACTGAGCAGAGGGGGCATCCTGGGTGAATGAGGCCGTGGGGGATTGGCTCAGCGGGAGCGGTCAGGGATGTTAGGGGTGTCGGCAGCACACAGGGATAATCTTGTTAAGTGTGACACACAGCCAGAGGGAGTGGAGGGGTGGTCCTAGAATCACACACGCACACGCGCGCGTGCACACACACACACGCACACACACACACACACACAAACTTAGATTTGTATTTCTATCTTTGTGAGGTATTTACATTAACAACTTGTCTATTTCTATAGTTAAAGAATGCTGTGCTTAACCATTACATTAACTTTAGCACCCACAAGGAAATTAT
>JAFFST010050388.1:365964-391266 GCA_022414735.1 Noturus placidus | reverse complement strand
CTGTGCTGTCCTTACAATGCATTAAGTCTCCCGTTCCTTTTAGATAGTTAAATTGTGCATGAAATGTCGTTGGTGCAGGCCGCTCTGAAGCTGCTCTGATTAGGCAACATCTGTTACATTGGGGAGAAATCCGTGTCTACCCTAATTAGCTGTCAGACAGGGATATGGTGTGCCTGATGGCGCCAGGGAACTGCCACAGGTTCCTGTGCCCAAGCCGTCACCTGCCTGGCACAACTACGACCCCCCTCCTGACCCTCACCCGCCTCCACAAAGATCCCTACCACCAAACACCCCCAACTCACCCACTCATCAGCTGTAATTATGGAGAGCGCTGACACAAAAGAGCAGGCTGAAGGGGAGTGAGGCATGCCCATCTGTGTGCAGACACACACACACACACACACACACACACACACACACACACACACAAGAGGTGTTTCTGTTCTTTCTTTTATTTCTTATCTTTACATCAAAATAGTGCAAACGTTTACATTGCTTTAGTATTTCAAGCTGCTTTCGAAACGAATTGTAAATGTTAGCAATAATGTTACAGTCTCTTGAGGTTTTTCTAGTCTTTGATTATGTTGTGTCATGTCACGTCCCTCAGCACATGGGTTTATTTCAGAAATCATTACTCTAAATATTCCACCCCCTGTTGCTGCCCCCTGAATTTTAGTGTAAATCTATCCACTTCAATTAAGAGCCAATTGGAGATAACCATTTCCAGTACAAGGAACAAATCGAATTGCCAGCCTAAATCTAAAAGGCGTAACTGTTATTAAATGTGTGTAAACTGATGTTGTATAATCATAGCATGGCCCACACTTGTTTTTGAAACTCATTATTTCAAAAGTTACACACTCGTATTCTGCACACATCAACATACCCATTTTAACCTATTGAAGCATAACTGTAGTAATATACAGAACTGAAGGAGTGCTGTATGATTGTTTGAAGCTGAAGATTTCTGCATAAGTGTGTATATGCAATTACTTATTTACATTAAACAAATATATAATTAAGTGCCGTGTGGCACATTGGGTAGTATTGCAACCTCACACCTCTAGTGTCCCTGGTTCAATCCTGAGTTTGGGTTACTGTCTGTTTGGAATTTCACATGTTCCCTGTGTCCTCCAGGTTCTCTGGTTTCCTTCCAGAAACCTGCAGGTATGTGGACTGGCTATGCTAAATTGACCTTAAGTATAAATGAGTGTGTGAATGTGTGTATGTATGTGCACAGAACCATGTAATGGACTGACTCCCCATCGAGGATGTACAGTATTCCCACCTCACACCTAATGCTCCTGCGATTGGCTCTGGATCCATCACTGACCAGAATTAAGCACTTAGACCAGTAATCAAAAGGTCTTGAGATCAAACTCCCAGCACTGCCAAGCTGCTGTTCAACCCTTGAGGAAGATGAGATAAATGTAAGTTGCTCTGAGTAAGGGTGCCTGCCAAACAACATATATGTGAATGTATGAAGAAACTAAATATCTGTACACAATATATATGATCTGCCTGACTTATTTATGACATTTTTTTTTCAATTTTAAATGAAATTCTATGCTGATCTGATGAGACTCTACAGTTTACATTTCTGTGCTTGTGTTGCATGATTCACAAAAGTTTTAATGAAATTTCCGAACTTTTTCCAGGCTATAGACAATCCAATCAAATTGATTAGGCGACAAAAAGTGAAAAAAGTACACTAAGTTTCCAAAATTTGAAATTGCAGCACACAGAAGCAATGGCTGTGGCAGTGATGGTGTTTGTGGGTGGAGTGTTGAGTGGAAGATGAGTGGGAAAAAAACAGTGGTGAAGACTGACAGGCAACAAGGAGAATGTCACAGCAATTGCAGGGCCATCAGAGCTGCAGCATGATGGCTGATTGCCTCATGCTTCTCTCAGAGAGTCCATCGGTGAGGACATGTTGCACTTTCGCCCGTCTCAGGCTCCAAACCTCCGCCACTGCCTCCGCCGTTGACATTTAAAGTGTTGATTCCTGAGCACTTATGTTAATTGTTGTAATTTTCCTGATGAAGCGGTGGCCTGCTACCTAGATGCGGCCAATATAGTTTTACATTTTCTCTGAGCGTGTCGCTTGGCCATTCGGTCCATGCAGTGTCAGCTTGGAGTGCTACTGAAAGCCGACAAAATTGCAAGCAAATTGCATCAGATTGCCAACATTGTGAAAAGGTAAATTGCTTGCAAATCTATTTAAACCACTGGCCTATTTTCATCAGCCACAGTACTTGGTATTCATGATTGCTTAATTGGCGACCTTTTCTATTGTGTAGTGCTTTATGGTGTAATGGAAAGCGATCTTTACCAAACCAATTATGGCTTTTTTTCTCGCTCCACGCCAGTACATTATGTGGTGATTGCGATGGCTAGTTCTTTGTAAATGAACTTTCTGATTCCAATTATTTCTTTATGTAACCGACAGAGGACAAAGAGTCATTTGTTTGCTATGATGTTGAATTTGAAAGCTCTTTGTGCCTAAGACTGTCAAAGCAAATGGAGGCTCAAAGTCATGCCCTGCTTTTGACTGACCTCTTATCTAATGCTGCTTTTTCATGGCAGGGACCAATTAATGCCTCAACTAGTAAAATATTGTGTCAGGTATGTGAAAACATGTATATTAGCTCACCATTAAAAGTGATATTTTAGCACAATGGTAAAATGTAGTGTGCGCTTGTAGTGTCGCACTGTGCAAATGTATCCACAGCACATGCACTGCTTCTTTGTTTCTGCTTATGCATCCATGGCATTTTTTAAATTATATTTAAGACAAAAATCACAAAATGTATGTGATGGCTGTTAGATTCAATATATAGGACTTTTTTGTCTTTTAGATTTCATTTAGATCATATATGATAATGTAGTATAAATAAATCCATGAAATAAAATAAAGTACTGAATCTGAATTCAATGTAAGAAAACATTGAAGGGTAATTCTGTTTATTTTAATTTTAATAATACGATTTTAAATATTTAATAACAATTAAAATTTTTATAAAAGCTTATCATATGTTTAAAAGCTTAAGTTTATCTTAAACTAATGAGCAGTTATAATTCTAAGAGTCATTTTTATTCATCATAATGACAACATTGGCTCCTTCATTTGTATTATGTTTTTAGAAGTTTTACTGCTCTGAAGTGAGCTGTAAAACATTGTCCGCTAAACCACGTGCTTTGTTCTGCTCAGACCTGTAAACATCAGAAGAGGTATATTTGAACTTCCTAATATGCAGAAACTTAAATAAAAATACATAAATAAAGAACATAAACGAAGAACTTGCAATAGACATTTCTGTCCTGTGAATCATTTCAAATGTTAGTGTTCTAAAGAAGATCAGGCATTTAAACAGTGTCAGCAATAAACACTTGTTCATCAGAATCATCATTCATACATCATTCATTACATGCTTTTTTCTGATCAGCATCATGGTTGATCCTGCAAGTATCCAAGGAATACTTGACATGAGGCAGGAATACACCCTGGATGGGACCCCAGTTCATCACAAGGCAACATATGCACACACTTGTATTATCATATAACATTTGTCTAGCACTATCAGCATTATCCTTTTATTCAGCATTTCCAACCTGCTCCAGGTTAAGCTCAAGTGAACATGCTTTCTTTGTAGAATACACAAAACCACAAGTAAGATGCAAGTCAATACTTCAAAACGTATTCATGAACTGAATAAACAGATACAAGTCTTCAAGTAGTTAAACATAAATAAATAAATAAATCTTGGTCCCTGTTTGCACTTATATTTTTTTGTGTAGTGTTTTGTACTGGGAATGTTTGCCAGTTTGCTCCGGAGCTTGGGTTACCTGTGTGGTAACGTCTGTGTGGTAACGTCTCATATATCTGTGTGGTAACGTCTCATATATGTCTAAACAGCTGAGTCACTGGCTGTCTTCAAACAATATCTAAAGACCTACCTCTTCCGGATGTACTTAAATTTGTACTTTAAAAAAATGTTGCTTACTATATTACCTCCCCAACAGAGTTTTTCAACTGATGGAGTTCTTAATCCCTAGTGAACCAGTATTAGGATCTATTTATTGCTAGAGACTTCAAAGGACTTCTGTAAGATTAGGGTGTCTGCCAAATGCCATAAATGTAAATGTAGTGTAAATGTGTGGAGGTTCACATGTTCTCGCCTTGTCAGAGGGGTTTTCTCTTGGTTCTTCAGTTTCCTCCAATCTCCCCAAAACAAGCAGGTTGTTGGATCGGTGACCCGAAATTTCCCCTGCGTGAATGAGTGTTTATGGTGTCCTGTGATAGACCTCACACCCAGGGTTTCCATGATAAACTCAGGATCTACTCTGACCCTGAGCAGGATAAAGCATTAAGATGAATGAATAAATTAATAATTTACCTGTACATATCAATTTGAAATAAAGGAGCTTGCCCTCTGTGTTTAAATTGGATATATTTAAATTAAAGTGCCTTACATAAAGACCAGCTTTAACAAAATATGGGCTTCTAAATGTGTCTTTAAACTGAAGGCATGAAAAAAATCCCTTACACAGAAAAACATATTATGGTTGACATTACAGTTCACATTGATCTGTTTACATTAATGATAATTGTAAACCTCTGTCACAAGTAAATTCATACACATACTGTTTTAGCACATTTATGTGCTAGCGAAATTATGTTCCAGCTACCTTAGAGGGTGCAAGTACCAGAGAATGACAAGGGACAGGCAATGAGTTTGATCATTAAAGAACTCAAGATAAAATGAGCCTATTTTAACTTGTGGTCAGGCAGGACATGTGTGTGCATGCATCAGGGCAGGGGTCTGAGCTTTGGGTGTCAAACTGAAAATTTTGTCTGCGTCAGGGCAAAAGCTGATTGATCTTTCAGTGTAAGATCGATAAGCAGGCACTGTCATTTCTATAACGGATGAACTGGCTTGCAGAGATAAATTAAGACTCCACAGATCAAGCCAGCAGAGGCTGAGCATCATGCTCATCAATCCATGCCAGCTGGCTTCGGTTTGCACTGTGTCTACACTGTGCCGCCTTCAATCTCACAGCCACTGCGTTAGCCTGCGCAGGTCCCCTCAATGCACTATACTGTAATTTTCATCTATATCTCTAGTGAGCTCAAATAAAATCCTCTATGTCATCCCCATCAACACACGCCACTATTCCTCCCAATCCCAATTAATACATTTTATCATTTGCTGAATTGCATTAAACTGGAGCATATTGTCTTTCTCACACATCCTTTATCAGACCTAATGTACACACTGGGATCATTTGTCTCTCTGTGTTGCAAGACATAATGTCGACAACAGTCTTCATCATAAGTGAGATTAGGGGGACATTAATACAGTGGTATTTGTCTCCTGCTCGTTCTGCTCTCTCTTTGGCTTGTTGCCGAACGCATCTTTGTTGCTGAGACGTGCTGTTTTCACTCACAGGATTCGTTTAACCTTCATCTGCTCATCTGTTATAGTATTGCTCATGTTGGGAGGCTGAATGTAGTTGTCACAGCATCATTGGATTGATGGTAGGAAAAAAACATTGCATAATCCCAACTTTGTCAAGCACATTTTCCAACAAATCTCCTTTTGCAAGTGTTCTCTTTGTGTCCTTGCGGGATTCCCATGAGTTCTTCGTTTCCTCCCATCTCCTGAAAACATCCATGGAGGTGGATTAGCTACACAAAATTGCCCATAGTCCAATTCAGGGTATATTCCTGCCTTAAGCCTAAAGTTCCTGAGATAGAAGCAGGATAAAGTGCTTACTAAAAATAATTAAATAATTAAATAATTAAGTAAATTTTTTCATTACTGACCAAAAAAATTGCAGACTGGTTAATGATAAATATAAAAGAAAATGTTGTTTAAAAAGTAACCAAATGACAAATATCTTATAATTATGAGTCTAGATTTTTCTTGATTAGTATGATCACTGGGGTTCTTGATATGATCATACCTTGTGTTGGGTGAAATGACAATATGCTCTCAAAGTTGCAGTAAATTATGTCATGATGCACTTCATATCACAACACTAACACTAACTCTTTTGTTGTTCACAGTAACAATTCACTTTTTTTATTGACTTTTGTTTCTTAATATTTTTTTATATTTAATAATTTATGTTAATGTTAAAAGCTCTGCTACAGTGTTTTAACAAGCTTGTTACCAAAACCTCAGCAGAGCTTAATATACTGATACATATCATGTATCTTGAGAATATCAGATAGTATTATATTAGATTTTTGCCATAATACCCTTCAGTTAAAAGAAAGAAAGAAAGAAAGAAAGAAAGAAAGAAAGAAAGAAAGAAAGAAAGAAAGAACCCAAAATCTTGGAAAAGGCCATATTCCTTAAATCCCACAAAATATAGTAGTTCTTGTGGTTTTTAACAACTTTTGACCATCATGATGGGTAAATGTCATTAACAGACTAAACCTCATTAAAGGTCCTGAATGAGACTCTGTGCATGTGTTTGGGTTATTAAGCTAGACAGAGAGAGGTGTAATGCACATTTAATTCCCACCATGTACACTACTTATTAAATTAAAGTTGTGGGGAGGTCTGTCAGACTTGACATCCATGCCTTTGGGCTGGACAGCATGTGTAAAATTGGTCAACAAGAGATTTGAAGTGGTGGCTGGGGGTGAGGGGGTGGTTGGCAGATCAGCATTGAGCCCCTCTTCCCCTTCCCTCACTGGGGTCAGGTGTCCCAGAGCGGCTGCTGTAAAGACTGGTGCAGAGAGACAGGGGTGCACTACATCACCTCCAGCTGGGAGCCTTATTACTCTCACCCCTCCTTCACCTGGCCCGGCCATTCATAACATCGGTACCTTATTAAATATACATGAGGCGGAGGGCAAGAGGGAGGGGGATTGGCTGGTGGGGTGAGGAAGGGGGGGCTGCAAAGGGGGGTTGATAGTGCAGGTGGCTGTCAGGACTGTAATTGGTCGCTGCTTGCCTTTACAGCGTAAAATTGTTTTCATTATGTGCGCGCGCACGCACACACACACACACACACACACACACACACACACACACACACACACACACACACACACACACACACAAGAGACCCTCAGTGAAAGCTGCCCCACTTCCCTGAAGACCTGAAAAGTCTGGGAGTGTGTGAGAGAGAAAAGGAGAGGAGAGAGAGAGAGAGAGAGAGTGAGAGAGAGAGAGAGAGAGAGAGAGGGGTGCTCTAGAGAACAGTACTCCACATAAACAAATTTTTAGCAAGGCAGGAAAAGAGAAGGAGGCAGGCAAGAAGGACAGAAGTGCAGAAGATAAGCAAAGAAGCAGCGAGAAAGTTCATCATTGACTAACTGCGCGTGGATAATAGTGGACGACACAATTTGTGCTAAAAGAGAGAAAGGGAGAGCGAGAGGAAAACTGAGTGAGATTAATTTAAACATCTCGCTTAGCAGAAGGAGGGGGATTTTGTGGCTTTAGCCACCCTTGTGCCCCTTGAGAACCTCTCTGGTCACAGAGGGAGCAGAGAGGGAGTGTGGAAAGAGAAAAAGAGAAAGCACGAGGGAGAATGAAGGAGTAGTTTCCACCTGACTGGAGTTCCCATGGTTTTCCATGCAGGAGCGTAAGCTGGTTTCGGCAATAAACTCAGCTCATTGTCGTTCTCAGAAAGGCCAGTCAGGTCCCCCCATTTGGATTCAAGGGTGTCTCTTTCTCTGCTCCATACACTGAACTAATCACCACAGTACTTTGTTTAATTGCAGCCAAAGGGAGAGATGTGTTCAAGAAGTCATCATGATCCCACCCACCCCTTCAAGCCCCCTAGCTTCTCTCTCTACCTCTCTCTCTCTCTCTCTCTCTCTCTCTCACACACACACACACACACATTAATGAATTGCACAACTATGCAGGACAACATACAGGGTTGCTGAACGAATACTGCTCTGGTTGAGGCGGGAAAAGATAAGGTCTGGAGGTGTCCGTGGTTGTGTGTTTGGATGCTTCTGCTGGTTGCTAGTTGCTGGTGTGTAAACAGGACTGGTGAGACTACAACACTTCAGACTGTGCTGATCTGGCTGCTGGATGTGTATCAGTGCTAATATATGGAACTGAAACCATGACACAGAGCAGATAAATAAGTATCTGCTGGCAACCCTGCTGAGATATTACAACACTGGTGGTATTGAATCCCTAAGAGACCTTAATGGTTACAAATACAACCCTGCTCTTTTAAAACCAGAGTTTCAGAAAGAGAAGGTGCAGGGCCGTGTGTGGGATGACTCAGGGGTCACTTGTTTAGCGGTTAGTGTATGTGTGTGAGTGTGTGTGGGACGGTGCAGGATTTATGGACTAACCCTATCCCCACCCCACCCCATACACACACACACACACACACACACACACAAACACACACACACACACACACACACACACACACACACACCAATATCCTCCCATTCACTATCCCAGCCTGTGATAGACAAACCATCCCGTCTTTTCTTATTCATTGAATCAGCCCACAAGCCTCAATTCCCCCATCAACTTTTTGTTCTCTTTCAGAGGTAGGAAGATTCTTAAAGGAAGTGAATAATCTTGAACAAGAGCAAATAAAAAAAGCTGAGCATCGTTAGAGTAAATAAAAAGAAATCCAAAACACTGATATTGATTTGATGGACAGACTTTAAGAAACACTGTGTTTGCTGAACCAAGAAAAATTAAGTTATTGCAGAAATATATTATTATATGTGCAGAAGTTAGTTAGAATAAAATTTGACATCATTACAAAACATATAAACATACCATGGGAAAAAAAACAACCTTTTTAGCATGTCAGGAGTCCGGAGTTATTACTAATAAAATGAGGATGGATTAAAACCAAAACTCTGCAAGGTTGTGTATTTTTATTTATTTGCTGTTGAATTCAATTCATAAATTTTACTATAAACTACTATAAAAAAGACCTTATGATCAATCACACATATTGATATCCAGTCCCAACTTATTAACTTATTGCTGCTTATAAAAAATATATGACACCAAATATCTATTGTACCTGTGGGAATTTTTTTGACTGTTAAACCTAGATATCAGAAATTGGCAAAAACAGACATGGGTCTGAGGTTTAGCTGTGAGCAGTGCATTGGTCATTGAAGAAATGTCTAAGTAAGAGAGTAGAAATCAGGATCTTTGGCAGCTCCTCACAGGAAGAACCCACCTCATCATTAACTTAGCAAGACCTTGTATAGTGTTCAGATTCACCCAGACTAACAGACTTCTCATGTGACCTGAGACACTTACTTAACCCCACACCATGTTTGATGCCCTACACTTATAGGGTCCCATCTGGATCATTTAGTGCATAGGTGAAACGATTAGATTTTTTCTGATTACTGCTCAGAGCTGTTGGTCTTTATGATATTTGTGAGAAAGTGAATGCATTCATTGCAATCTGTGTTGTAATATAACACATACTTTAGTATAAACTTTCATCTTTCATTTGAACTTAGATACCATTAAAGCAGATAGGGAAAATATATTTAATAGAATTAAAAGTCATTTTTGGCAGTGCACCCTTAGGGACACCTTCAAGAAAACTATGTGGAAATTGTTGGACCCTTAATATCAACATATGAATCATTTCCTTGAATTTTAGAGTTTCAAAAACAAGGGATTAATGTAATACAATTGCTATTCATGAAGCTCTCTCTCTCTCTCTCTCTCTCTCTCTCTCTCTCTCTGAAGAGCAGGAGGATTTAGCATTGTGTGGCCAATTGCACTGTCCCTCCCTCTCTCTCCTCTTGACTTCTGGGAGGGCAGAGCAGAGGCAGAAACTGACCAATGAGGGCACTCCATGGCTCATGAAATGCTGAATTTTAGCCTCATAACTCTCCCTCCCTCGTTGTCTGAAAGACTGTTTAAATGGTTTTGGTTTATTATTGCTCACCGAGGGCCAAAGGGATCTTCTGTGAGGCCTGTGGATGGGGGAGGTGAGCAGGACCTGGCTTTTTTTTGGCCAGACAGCTGTTCAGGACTTGACTGACTTTTCATATGGATATGTATGGTAATGGCAGGCAATAGAGTGGGCATGAAGAGCACGCAGCATTTGGGTTCTCTCTCTGTCGGCTGTGCATGCAAAGGTCCCACAAAAGGAGCAGTAAAAGGGGGCAGCGCCGCTGAAGCTCTCACTTTTTGTGGGCCTGAATTAGTTGTGCAAAAGCAGTGAAAGTGATCTTTAGCAGTGTAAAAGAGGAAGACTGCCCATGGGAGCTGGCAAGCTCATTAGCACAAACCATGTAAGCACCGACAGATAATCAGCTGGGGCAGATTCAACCATCATGCTCGTGAAGCCTGTCACAACAGTAACACCCCCTCCTTTCCTCATAGAAATGATACAGACTCATCCCATTACCTTTTATAATAGCTATTCTCTTTTTCTTTATCTAAATATTTGATTAGTTGTTTTCCCCTTCCATTGGCTATACCTCATGTTATACTATATGTATGTTTGTGTTGCCATAACCATGTTGTGTCATGAGTTTGTTTGACTTGTCTGCCATACTACAGAAAGGTTTTATTAACAATAAATGAATGCTTGTTTTTACTGTCTCTAAGTGAAAATATGTACTTGGGGGTGTTGAGTGGCAATGGCTGAGTATCACACATGTTCAGACGCAGCAGGACCTTGTGTCTGCACTGAGTGTAATGGCTGCCTAACTACCCAAAGAGTAAATGGACTGGAAAATGCCATTTTTATTTTCATGTTAATTGAAATGGACTAATTGTTAATATATTCACAAGGCAAAAATGCCACAACAAAAGAGAATCTAGAGTAGTTTAGACATAATTCATGCTCATTCATTTGATCCTCAAAAGCAGAACCATAATCTGGTCAGGAAACATGTGTGGGGGTGGGGGGAGTAGTTTTACTTTTATAAAAATATTATGCTATAATTTGAATGTGCAAATTTTTGCAGTTCATGTACATTAATTAGATACCAATGTACTCATATGGTAAATGCTTCTAACACATAGTAAATTACTGTGGTGTCAAAAAAGAGAAACATGGCATTTTGTGATTTGGTCATTTGTTACAGCCTTTTAACAGAATGAAATGAAAATGACTTTTAAAAAAAAACAGCTTTTAATACATTTAGTATAATCCAATTTCCAAATTTCCCTAAAAAGGAATTACGAGATACGGACAGTGGGGGGTGAATCCGTAACCAACAATTGCCATCCATTTTCTAAAAAAAAAAAAAAAAAAGGAAGAAAGAAAAAATTGTCAAGCAGCTAAGCAGGCCTATTCTCTGAGGTAGTCCCTTCCTTCACGGGCAACTATAGAAATTAGCCCTTGCCTTCTCTGTGCTCTCACACTTGGCTACACACACTTGCATGGACAGAAGAGAAAAAAAACTCTTTTCTTTCTGTCAGCATTCCTGGCCAACAATGGCTAGATTAGGCAACGAGAGGGCCCCCTTCTGTGGTGGTTCAGGGGGGTGGTGGTTGGTGTATTGAGTGGGCCAATGGCCTCAGCTAGAACAGCTGGTGGGGGTTAATGGTGACTGAACCCCACGGTCGGGACCCTTTCTCTATTGTGTGGGACACTCATGGGAAGGGAAGGGGACCGATGACAGGTTCTGGGTGAGGGACCCTCTGTGGAGCATGCGGGGGTCGCAGAGAGTGCTGTGTGTGTCTGCACGTGTGTGTGTGGGTGTTGTTGCTAGATGATAGAAAGTAAACTGAGGCCCAAAAGCTGATCTCCCAGAGCCATTAGTGTGAGTTTATTCAGCATGATCTCTCGAGGAGAGAGGACAGGTAAGACAGCTAGAATGATACATGTTCTGGGGGGTCAAGACGACCCTGGAGAAACAAGGATGGAGCATCCTTTAAAAATTAAAAATGGAAGAAGGCATGTAAGGTAGTGAGCCTCTATATGGCTCTATCTATTTATCTAGCTCGATCTCTCTCTAACTTTCATTTAACAAACAACAGGTCGCCTTACTAGTGTGCTTGATGAGACTTTAAATTGCTTTCACTGCATGCCCCGGTGTGCTTCATCACGATACAGATATTCCCACAAATCGATCAAACCACTTTACTACATCCAGAACTCATATAGGAGCCAATCACTTGAGTCCCTGATCACTTGGAGAGCAAGCACCACTATTTTTCACTGTCTGTATGGAAATGCACATAGTGCACTGCATTCAGGAGATGGACGAGGGCGTCCAGGACGCCAAACCTGTAGTTAAAGCTCTTTTTATCTAAATGCCGTCTTGCTGTGTTTGTGGCCGTGGTTGGGTAATGATGCTGTGTGTGTGTGTGTGTGTGTGTGTGTGTGTGTGTGTGTGTGTGTCTGTGATCAGAGCTGGAGCTCAGATTCAAAGAGCTGTTAGCCTAATGGCTGCACACATTAGTACTCATAACTGAGAGACAAGGGAGAATCTTGGGTGCTGTGATGTTAACCACAACACACCTGATTGTGTGTGTATGTGTGTGTGTGTATGCAGTGTGTTGACTGAACGTTGAGCTTTGTTCTGTGCAGACCCTGATACACAAATCACCCTCTTTCAGCAGAACCACTCCCCATTCTCTCTCTCTCTCTCTCTCTCTCTCTCTCTCTCTCTCACTCTCTCTCTCATTAGAATCCTGATTATGATAGTGCACCACTGTAACATTTAATAGGGGATGACACCTGATTCGTCCTGCAACAAATCCTTCCTAACCATGCAAATTGAGAGGTTGGGAGAAAGAGAGAGAGAAAGGGAGTGTGTGTGTATGTATGTGTGTGTGTGTGTGTGTGTGTGTGTGTGTGTGTGTGTGTGTGTGTGTGTGTGTGTGCGTTTGTGCATGTATGTGTGTGTGTGTGTGTGTGTGTGTGTGAGAGGGTGTTTGATATAGTGTGTCAGACTCTGAAATGAAAGATTAGTGTGGCGATGAGACGATAGCGATGTGTGGACAATGCACTCTGTGCCATGATTACAAGAAGTCTGACAAAATCCCCCGTGTCTCTGATCAGCAGCAGGGCCATTTGAAATTAATAGCATTTACCATTTGACCTCTGGGGTTGTTAACTTTAAGTGTAAATTAGAGTATGCACCTGTATCTTTAAGACACCCCAAATATTTATATCTGTATCTGTATTTGGATTTTAACCTACAGTGGGTGTGGGGATCTTTTGTGGAGTTTAATATATACCCTACCACTCTGACCCTGGAAGCACACGGAAGTTCATGATTGGTCTCAAATAGAGATGTGTGTGGTACTGTTTTTTCTAAATCCCACTCGTGCAATTCTTATTTTTGTTTGCACCTGCCTATGATATTTTGTAACAAATTTAGTTTGTTTTATTCCCCAAAATATAAAAACAAAAGCCTAATTTAAACCACTGCAACCATGACCAACCATGACAAAACATGAATGAACGAACCCTGTACTTGCATCATGCAGCGACTCACATTCATGTTAATGAATGAGGTCTTTCTTTGACCCACAAGCTTCATTTATTAAAGTAACTAGGGCCGTAGTAGCTCAGGGGTTAAGGTGCT
Organism: Noturus placidus; assembly: GCA_022414735.1. NCBI lineage: Eukaryota > Metazoa > Chordata > Actinopteri > Siluriformes > Ictaluridae > Noturus > Noturus placidus. The sequence continues at coordinate 377,741 of JAFFST010050388.1, read as the reverse complement.
GGTCTACTGCTCAGAAGGTCAAGTTCAAACCCCAGCACCACCAAGCTGCCATTGTTGGGCCCTTGAGCAAGGCCCTTAACCCTAAATTGCTCAAATGTAAGAGATAAATGTAAGTCGCTCTGGATAAGGGCGTCTGCCACAGAACTAGTTTCGACCAGACCCCCTGTAAATCGTTCTGTCAAACATTCTAAAAAAAAAAACAACAACTTGTATTTGTACCTGTATTTGTTTAAAACCAATTATCTGTTCACTGCAAATAATGCATTCATATTCAGTTTACATCCCTAGCATAAATATTTGATTTCTGCTTTTTGGATTGATTTTGTTATTTGTTCTTTTACAGTATTTCGGCCAGAATATGTATAGATGTCATGTAAATGATGTCGGCTTTTTGGTTGATAAATTTGGTTGATAAGTTTCAGCTAGGCCCAAGCTGCTCTCTCACTACACATGGAAATAAAATCCCTATGTAAGTGATTTTCCTGTAATGTTTACTTTCTCTACAGTGCAGCTCCTGCAACACCTGTTTCCTCAACCTATTCTCTGTATCGGCTCTTCTAATTTACTGTCTCCCCTCATTCCAGCAGGCAGAGGAAGTCGTCCCTTCACATACTGACACACATACTTACGCACACAGTAAGAGTCAGGCTGTGTGTTGTCTTAACTGCCCCCCACCTACCCCCTGATAGCAAACATTTCATTTCCTCATGCTGTCAGTGGAATCTTTGTCCTGTGCTTGTTGGCAGGGCCTTAATCTGAAACACAAACTCACTCACTTAGATTAGCCACTTCATCTTCCCCCTGATCGTATTCGGCTGATTGTTCTCTATCCACACGGCCTCTAGATCCCATCGAGTGATGCTGTCTGTCTTGTATACCCTGCTGCTTCGCTCAGACCAGCATTTGTTTGCCCCTTCCCTGTGTGTTTATTTAAATTGTTGCCTTTTATTAAGGGCTTTTAAGAGATCATCTAGATTGGAAACAGCATCTGATTCAATCCTGACACACAGCTAACTGCTTCAGTGGACCTCTCCGCTCCATTCTCTCCCTCTGAGCTTTTGCTGGAAAGAATAGCAGCCGACACCTTGGTAAAATAAATCGGCAGCAGAACAAAGTTTCATGACTGTGATCACTCAGCAAACGCAGGTAACATGAAGATTATTGTGAAGGTCTGCTAGTTTTTTCCTCGTTCATTTATGAGTGACAATGTTTGCCTCTTGGAGTCATGACTACCTGTTTTAACAAGTTCTCTTCTCTGTGAAACACCTACACAGCTGTTGCCTTCATTGTTTTTCTCAAACCCCGATCATAGACAAGGACAGACCAAAGGACCATCAACAAGAGTCTCGTACTGACTCACTCTTCCTTCTTGGCGCCAATACTGGCGCTGTGTTTCCTGTCTTTAAAATGCTGAATGCGTGATGTGAGATTCCAGGTGCTAATTGTAGCTGTCACTATAAATAAAAATATATACTATAAATCTAGAAAGTCTTGCTCAGAGTAACCACAAATATATGTAAACACACTGTTTGACATTCAGGTTGAATGACATTTGGTTTTCTGATGGGAAATTAGAAGCTAAGAATTAGAAGCTTTCGGTGGTAACATACACCATCTAAAGACTGTCAATAATCTGTCAGCTGATTGTTATCAAGCAGTGCATTTATTACTGTTTCTGAACAACATGTTAACAGTTTATGGTTGTCAATGCTTAGCAGATAATCCATACAAACTCTATAGAATTATTGGCATTTTTCTAAGATTTGGTTGTGATGGTTCCGGTTATGGTTGGTGATGTTTAGTAGATAATCCATAGACTATTCACTTGGCCCTTTTGCTTTCAGTTTATATGGATGGTCCACGTTATGGTTATTGATGCTTAGCAGATCATCTATGTGGCCTCTATTGATGCACTTTGTTAAACATGACAGGGCATATTCTTATAGGAAAATAATCAGTGCTGGGGTGATGTGATGCAGCGTTCCCACCGCATAGTGGTTTACGTTCCTATATGAACATGACCCGAAGTGTTTTATTCTGATTATTCCACAGCAATTTGTCAACAATTACAATATTTAATTTATTAAAGACATTGCACTTGCCAGACAAGATAGTTCTTGTTATTAGCTACCTTATAACAGCTATAATCAGTCATTTCCTCAGCAGCCTCTCTTTTCGATCTCTTTTAAAGTTAATAAGAGGAAAAAAACACAATTTGTCATGTTACTCAGACCCTGGAAAGCACAATGTCCTCTGTCCTGAAGTAAAGTGTTGAGAAAAATGACTGACTGTTACAACACAAAGATCCATCCATCCATTTTGGTACCACTTATCCCACAAAGGGTCACAGGGAGCCTGGAGCCTATCCCAGAGGATTCAGGGCAAAAGACAGGGGGGACCCTGGACGGGGTGCCAATCCATAGCAGGGCACAATCTCGCACACTCTCGCACACACATTCACACACTACAGACAATTTAGAGATGCCAGTCAGCCTACAATGCATGTCTTTGGACTGGGGGAGGAAACAGGACTACACGGAGGAAACCCCCAAAACACAGGGAGAACGTGCAACTCCTGTGCCCATAGGGCAGGGGCGGGAATCAAACCCCCAAACATGGAGGTACGAGGCAAACGTGCTAACTGCTAAGCCACTGTGTCCCCCTAAACAACAGCATGTGTGTTTGTTAGCTTGTTTTGTTTTTGTTTTTTTTATGAATCTAGTTATTAGTAGGGTTAGATTGTGTGGCACATCCACCATACGGTTCCTGTGAACAAGGTGTTCCTATGGAAATGCTAACATATTTGAAGAAATGCATTAATATAAAACTGTGATTGGCATTACAGCTGGTGCTATTGTCAGAGCCATACCAACAATTCAAGAATTCAACAGTGCTGTGGAATAAACAGTAGTTTAACGTAATAATAATTTATATGGGTTTGAGAAGAACCTGGATACACTGCTCCATTACAGTGGAGTATACATTGGAATATCTAAATATAGTGTTATCCTTTTCGTTGTCAAGTTACAGTGCAAAAAGTTAACCAGATGTCCTTTCTATCTGAAAAACAGAAATGTGAGCTACATTTAGTTTAATCGCCACATTTACTGTTGAAACATTCACTCAAGTTTGTTCTTAACGATCACATTTCTTCTCATATTTGTGTCAACTCTCTGACTTGTTCCATTAAAGCACCCTTGTGAGAAATATAACTGTTACGGTTTTTCCAAAGTGGTGGAAATATTGTAAAGTTATGGATTAAATGCCATGTTTGTCAGCGTGTTATAGATGGCAGAAGAATGTGGACGTAGCTGGTGACTTGGATGTAAAAGAGTGGGATTTATAGCCTGGAATCTCTTGAACAATTTTATCAAAGGCCCATTCCGGCATAGCATTTTTCTTTGGCCCATAAATCAGTGCTCCCGGGGCTGTGTAGCTGGACAGTAAGAGGAGATAGATGAGCCAGGGGAGAGGTCAATGGCTATTTTTCACCCCAGAGTCCTGTCACAGCCTCTGGTGTCTGCTGCACCTTTATGAATTGCTCTATTACTGACTTGTGTTTTTAATTTGTTTTACCCTGTTTGGGTAAAAAAAAAAAAAAGCAGGGCCATTAGGACCCCACTCAATCCTGGCCAGATAGAGATAATGTATTGATTGTTAAATCACTTGTTTACTGTGGCTGCATGTGGTGTTATATGAAAATTGAACAAACTTTTGAAAAATGAGACTAGGACTTGTCCCTGTCTGAAATCTTACATATTACATATATATGCATGCATGCATACATACATACATACATACATACACACACACACACACACACACACACACACACACACACACACACACACACACACAGATGTTAGTTATATATCTAAGTATTGTGTGTCTTTTTTATAGATTCAACAAATATTTTCGAATCTTAAGCCATATGTGCCATATACCTTTAATGTAAAATATTTTAAAACATTATGCCAACAGTGCATGTCTCATCATTACTTTTATTGGTTGTTTTTATTTATTACTTTATTTATAAATTAATCTGAACATCCATCCATCCATCCATCCATTTTCAAACGCTTACTCCTTTTCAGGGTCACGGAGAACCTGGAGCCTATCCCAACATACAATGAATAAAAATATAACACAAGTCATACATCCTTGTAATATTTTAGATATTTTGTATTTAAGCAATACCAGAAATCAGTTATTACATTATAAACAATATAATGTAGTCATCTACATTTACTAATTTACCCTCAAAGTATCTACAGTTTGAAAAATGATGACTGCCTTCTACATATGATATCTCTATCTCAGTTCTATTTGGATAATTATTATAGTGTAATTTGTGCTTCTTAGAAACTATTATGAAACCTCATATTCTTTTACAAATGCATCTGTAGCAAAATGCACTCTTTATTATTAAAAATAATTATTCCAAACTTTTGTACAATAGTGTCAGGTTTCTCCCACTGACAAATTGCCATGTCAGTACAGATTTGTATATGAATCAGGTTTGTACAGTAATAATGTAAGTGCTGTAAATTATAGATGTTACATGCTGTGCCTGTATGTATGAGGGAGACTGAGACAGAGTTCTCTCACTCTGAATCACATCTCTGATTTATTCATGCATTTGTCATGGAGGCTTGTTGCTGGTCAGGTAGATGCTTTCATCCACTCCCCTCTGATTGAAAGGCCTTCATTTGCTATGCGTCCATGTAAAGTGGACGTCTCTCATCACCATGGCGACCTTGGATTTCCAGTCACTTTCATTTAAATCGGAGTCTCAGCGTGATGTTCCATCAGCAGTGTGCGTGCAAATGGCTTTGGAGACTAATAAAGCCAGTGGCACCATCTGATTATTCACAACAAGGCTGAATCGAGACATACTAAGATCACAAAAGGTTGAGGAATGAGTTAATGGTGGAATACATTCAAGCAACAAAATGTCCTATTGCTAAGATTCTGAAATGTAATCCTTTTATCTGGTCACACATAAGAAGAAGACTGTAAACATGCATACATGTCACAACTGTAGGTATATTTGTACAAAGGTGCACACACACACACACACACACACACACACACACACACACACACACACACACACACACACACACACACAGGAAGTTCTCTTCATAAGATGGCTCCAGCAGAGTAGTTGGATAGCATTGCAGGCATTCCTGTGTGCAAGGCCTGAGAGAGCAACCATTGCTTGAGGGATATGAAGGGTTGTCTGTGGTGCTGCTTGATTTACTATGCCGGCGTGATTGAAGCTGAGGTCAAAGGTCATAGGTGCACTGGTAGCCCCTGTGATCATTTTCATCAGACTATAACAAATAGGCAGACACCGAGTTAAACCTTCCACACCTGTCTTTGAGAGCTGTTTTACTTCACATCGGACTTGTTTTAACATTTTCTCTGTTCTCAAATAACAAGTGTCTCTCAAATGAAAACACAAGATCTATCAATCCTCACAACATTTCTTTTACATATTATGTGCTTTATCTAACAGAGGCCAAATTCATATTTGGGAAATATGACTAGACTAAAAATCATTGCTACAAAGAGTAGAACTAAGCAGAGTTTTCTTTGGAATTTCTTCCAAAATACTAATTGACCTCTGTCTTGCGAGCCATCATCGAGAAATACAATATAAATGATCCGTCTCTGTCAGAAGCTTAGTACTTCTACTACACACCATGCACAAGCCCCAACATGTTCAACCATTTTGTTGTCTTTCTTTTATCAGCTGTAATTTTTCAGACCTGCTACCTAGCACTTAAAGCTCAGTAAATTTCCTCTAGGAGAGGTTCAGTGATGGAAAATAATGCTTTCATAGCAACCATCTAAAAACAACAGACAGCCTCCTCATTAATCTTCTCAGTGGAGGATTCCCATGTAAAGGCAGAAAAGATATGGATGCTGACAAATATATATATATATGTGTGTGTGTGTGTGTGTGTGTGTGTGTGTGTGTGTGTGTACATCAGAGAAAAATGTGTAAAGCATGTCCAATGATAGTTATCAGTTGCACCATTTTTCCGGACCATCTCCACGTTCTCTGAACTGTATAATGTATTCCACAGCCAATCAAATCAATCAATACCACAATAGACCTTGTCAAATAGTCTGAAGACTGTACAGACATGATTAGAGTTAATCAACAAGGATCAAGAATGATCCTCCTGTAGTTGACTCCTAACAATCTCCATACTTCATACATCTCCTAGCTTCAGGGAGCAACCAACTGAATTTTTAAAAGAAACTGGGTGATGCTGTGATTATAGGAAATGTCCCTACCCTTTTCCCGAAACCAGAGCTCAGACTTCAGCTACTGTCATCAGACATGTGATGGTAACAAATATCAGAGTGCAATCACGAAAATGCTCCAAACCTGCAGAAAATAATCGTAATTGTATTGTGTTGGATTTGATTACAGATGCTCGTGATTTTTCTTGCTGGCATTTTGGGCAACTTTGATGTGCTGAAGTTTATATTAGTTATGTGCAAATGTATGAGTACATAAAATGAATGATATTCTCATTAATAGTTTTCTTTCTTTAAAAAAAATTTGATTAGGAAGTCAACCATGGGTGGCATTGACTTAAATTAAAAAGACATGGTCTTAGTCAAACAGTGATACAAACATCCTTTTAGTTCATAGGTTTCCAAGACTAACTCCCTATATGAGACACAATTTCAGCCTGATTGTAGAAACCACTTTTAAAAAAAGCTACTGCAGGTTGTGATTTTATGTGAACCCATGATGCACTAAATTATAGACATCCTACATCCCATGTATCGGACCTTTTGATGGTTGCTGGGCAACAACTAATTAAGGTTAGCTGTGTAGTATGTGTGTGTGTGTGTGTGTGTGTGTGTGTGTGTGTGTGTGTGTGTGTGTGTGTGTGTGTGTAGTTTGTAAGAGAATAGGAAAGCATTTGTAGGACCTGAATAAGCCAGCTTTCAATGTTTTAATGTAAGGTGATACAGGAAAGTATGAAACCTAGCACTTAAACCCGAAATATGACTTGTCCAATAAATATAATGTCACATAAGAAAACATATTCTTCCACTTATTCACAGTGAGGATGTTATCTTGACCACAATGCAACATGTTGCAAGACATTGGCATGAAACTGAATTTTAGTGATTTACAGATTCCTCTCTTTCTCTCGAAAAAAAAAATCAACCTGCTGAAACATCATGAATGAAAGCCACAGTAAATTTCCTTTTAAAAAACTGGAATCCTAAGCTGTTGTGTGCTTTCTGCATATCCATTAGGTGTAAGATCTAAGCATTTGCTGTACACTTCAAAATGAAAGAAATAAAAGAGAAAACCATAGCACAAGGTGGCTCAAAATGAAAATGTTCTTGCCCGTCAGAGCTGTAGAGAGTGGCATTAATACCAGCACTCTATTGAAATCTAAATACACTGGAATCATTAGAAGCCTGGCCCTCCTTCTTCCTCTCTTGTCATTCATTGGGCAGGAAACCAGATGACTGCAGGGAAATAAACAGCACATCAGTGACTCTGCATTAATGTAAGACAGATAAGAGACTTTCAAGCATTTTAGAACTATATAATTAGCCATTGCTTTCTTAGCATTTGAATGGGCACTTAAACTTTGAAAGCTCTCATTGTCTTGGGTTACTGCCCTATACTCTTAGCATCAGTTAAGCCTTCCATTCAAGAGGAAATCAAAGGTCCCAGCATTAAAATTAAGGAAAAGAGACCCTGTCTTTGTGAATCAAAGACAATTGGATCTCAGCATTTTTGGTTTTGTTTTGTTTTTACATCACTTTTTTGTTAGTTTAATTGATTATCTTCAAAAGGAGCAAAAAACAGGAACATTGTACTGCAGAAAACATCTCACATAACGCAATTTTGTCATTGCAATCACAAAGCAGTATCATAATTTCGTTAACACGGTAAAAAAAAGAAAAGAAAGAAATTCACTGCCTCTTCAAAAAAAAAGTCTGAACGGTGACATTAAAACAGAATATTCCAATGATAATGACTTAACCTCATGTTCACCATAAAATAATTGGTGAGTATCAAGCTAAAACCACTAAAAAGAAAATTATTGCCAAATTTCTGATATACTTTTTGAATATCCTATACCATCCTATACCTTATTCTTCTTGACCTTAGAGCCGCCTTCGATACTGTGGATCATGGTCTTTTACTTAACCACCTTGAAAATGTTTTTGGTGTGTCCGGGAAAGTTTTAAGCTGGTTTAAATCCTATATTACTGAACGTTCCCATTTTATTTCTGTTTTAAGTCTGACACTTGCTCGGTGCTCACTGGTGTTCCGCAGGGTTCAGTTCTAGGCCCTCTACTCTTTAATATTTATCTATTTCCACTTGGGCATCTGCTACGATCACTTGGCCTCCGTTATCACTTTTATGCTCACGATACCCAAATCTACATCCACTCTAAATCTGGTGAAAACATTGATGCTTGCTATCTTTCTGACTGTGTTTCTGAGATAAAAGCTTACATGAACAATAACTTTCTGTGCCTGAACAGCGGGAAAACTGAGGTTATGCTTATAGGTTCCCGTCATCAAATTCGCAAAGCGGCTCCACTATCCTTGTTTTTTGATGGCTCTATTCTGGAGACCCAAAGTAAAATGAGGAACCTTGGTGTGATTTTCGATACAAGCCTCACTTTTGATTTTTTTGTTCAGAGCACTGTGAAGACATCCTTCTTTCATCTCAGAAACATAGCCAGAATCTCAGCTAAATTTATCTGTCGCTGAAAAGATGATTAATTCAATTGTAATCACACGGCTGGATTACTGCAATGGTGTTTTAGCTGGAGTTTCTAAAACCACAATTAATAAATTGAAATATGTTCAAAACTCTGCTGCCCGGATCCTGACGGGAACCAGGAAATATGACCATATCACTCCTGTTTTGAAATCATTACACTGGCTCCCGGTCAGGTTCCGTGTCGATTTCAAGATCATGTTGTTGGCATACAAGGTTTTACATGGCTTGGCTCCACACTACCTATCTGGTTTATTAATCCCTTACACCCCACATTGCAGACAATGCTCCTCACAGTGTAATCTGTTAACTGTTCCACTAACACACTTGGAATCTATGGTTGACCGGGCTTTCTCTGTTTATGCTCCTTTACTTTGGAACTCTCTTCCTCCTGAACTCAGGGAAGCACAGACTCTTGGCACTTTTAAAACTCTTCTAAAGACACACTTTTTTAAAATTGCATTCGACTGATAATGGCTTTTTATAATTGTTTTATACTTATTTTTACTATCAATTTTGTTGTTTTAGTTCTTTTTAACTTTTATTGTTGTATTTTATTCTGTGTATTCTTTTATGTACAGCTGCTTTTAAAGGCACTCTATAAAATAAAGATTATTACTATTATTATAGTTGCATAGGAATTTAGGTAAAATATGTCCAGTATATTTTTCATAGCTATATATCCATCCATCCATCCATCTTCAACCACTTACTCCTTTTCAGGGTCACGTGGAACCTGGAGCCTATCCCAGGAGTCATCGGGCACAAGGCGGGGTACACTCTGGACAGGGTGCCAGCCCATCGCAGGGCACAATCACATACACACTCACACACTACGGACACGCCAATCAACCTACCATGCATGTTTTTGGACTGGGGGAGGAAACCGGAGTACCCGGAGGAAACCCCCGACACACGGGGAGAACATGCAAACTCCGCACACACATGGCCCCGACGGGACTCGAACCCTGGACCCTGGAGGTGTGAGGCGAACGTGCTAACCACTAAGCCACCGTGCACCCCATAGCTCTATATATATATATATATATATATATATATACAGTATATATATATGTGTGTGTGTGTGTGTGTGTAGATCCTACACAAGCAATTGTAATAGGATTGTAATTGTGCACTATATCACACTTTCTGGCCAACAGACACAAGCAGGTGGTCATGGCTGATGAAGAACAGGAGTAACATTCGTGCTCAGGCTCTCTTCAGAGCATCCTTTACAGTGAAAGGAACGGGCTGTGCCATCTGCATGCCTGGTTCTTCAGCCCTGTGCATCAACTGTGCACTAATGACAGAGAATGACTTGTCACCATGCTGCACAAACGACTCCAGCCACTATTTATCATAACCTCCTATTTTCCCCACTTGTTCATGAGCATGACCGCTTGTTGAGAGCTTTATTTATTTATTTTTTTTGAAAGACCACTCATGTGGACATGGGCTGGGTGGATCTCAGCTGTGCCTGTGGCTGTTTAGCAGGGCAGCCTGATTAGGTCCTAATGAGGGGGTCAGCTACAGGACAAAATCTGCCTCTGCTGCACTCTCGGCCCTGTTGCTGATGGCAGGGCTAATCATGTGTGAAAAGCCACCATGTTATGGTGACATTGCTGTGATACCACATCGCTTTAGGGTCTGTGGAAATGAGGAGCACTAATGGTTCCTTCAGAGGTGGAACAGAGCATGAGCAAATGGTGGTAGTTCTTGTCGTAAGGCTTGTTACAGGAAAGCTGAAACGGATTGACTGCCTGATAGGGCTGTGATTTACAAAAATGGAAAACACAATATCAAAATCCTCTAACTATCCATCAGCTCCTATGTGCAGTACCATAGACAAGTGTCAGCATTATAAATTGTACAATTTGTAGACCAAGTTTCACTTGATGCAAAATAGCTAGCAAGTAAACTCTATATACAGACAGGTGACAAAAAGGAAACAAACAACATAAAGTGTCTTAGTCAGGTGTTGAGCCATGAGCTACCTAAACAGCTTAAGTGCACCTTGGTACAAATTGTACAAGTCTCTGAATATTGTCACCTGTCTGCATGTGTGTGTGTATATATATATATATATGTGTGTGTGTGTGTGTGTGTGTGTGTGTGTGTGTATTGACTGGAAAATATTATTTAGGATTTTAAAGTCCCAATTAGGGTTTTAGGGACCTTTTCTCAGGAGTTGTAATACAAGTAACCATGTTTTGTTTTGTTGTTTTTTTTTTTAAATAATAAATAGAGCTGCAGTATTAAATGAATAGGTTGAAGAAAAGATATCAATGCATCAAGATGTATGGAAACATCTTCACTCCTCAAGAAAAAAGAAAAGAAAAGAAATCCCATCATCCTCTTGACAAGCATAGCTGTTTGCTAACATGGCACTCAGTGAATGCTTTTTTGAGCAGTACTTAGAGTCACACTGAGCATGAGATTATAGCACATTGACAAACAGGCAGGGAAGATGCCTGAGAAGTGCTGCGGGCTTTCAACTGAATTACATGCACATTTTCAACTCTCAATAGGAGTCCATCAGGAATTAAAAGCAAGTGATTGATGACAATCCTTCTTCAAATCTGGGGATGCAGGAAAAAATGCACCTCTGTCCAATACTTGGACAAGATTAATGTGTACAATATTATTATTCTTTTATAATTTTCTATGATGTTTTTCACACATACTTTAAATATTTAAATTAAATCCAGCATTTTGGACAAAACAAAAGAACTTTCTTTCTTTATTTCAGACTGAGTACAACATTTGAACTAAAGGCAAAGATCAGCAGGGTGGTCACTTATTTTACAAAGATTCAGGCTTCAGTTATTATTATGACCTGAGTAAAACTTTGACCTAGTTGAAAGGACAAGCTGTCAAAGCAAGCTTTCATGTACTCAGAGCAATGGTAATAACTGTCTAATGGCTTGTGAACTGACCAAATGACACAAGCTCATCTCTCGCTCTCTCTCTCTCTCTCTCTCTCTCTCTCTC
>JAFFST010050388.1:345376-360213 GCA_022414735.1 Noturus placidus | reverse complement strand
GGGGGGGGGGGGGGGGGGGGTCGGGATTTAGTGCTTGAGTTTTAGAGTTAGAGTTTTGTATGTTTTCCCTGTGTCCCCATGGGGTTCCTCTGGGTTCTCCGGTTTCCTCCCATCTCCCAAAACATCCATGGAGGTGGATTAGCTACACAAAACTGCCCATTCAGGGTATATTCCCATTTTACTGTCCTTGTGATGACCGGCCCCTGACATAATTCCTAAAGCAGCTAATTTACGCCATTTCTACAGTAAAACCTAACCATAATCTTAACCTCAAACCAAACATGGGGATTTCCAAATATACATAAGAGATTGTCCCCGCTTGCTCTCTCTCACACACACACACACACACACACACACACACACACACACACACACACACACACACACGTGCAAAATAAAACATAAAAGCATGTTTCTAATCAAACTAAATCATATTTAATAAGCACGTAGCCTATAAGCAATTAACTATTTTTTAAATTATTTTTAATGATGTTATTGTGCACAAAAGCATGACAACTTGGGCTATTGCGCAAAGGGAAAAAAAGGTCAGGGAAGAAAAAAATTGTGATGTTCTAACTTGTCCTATCGCATGTGTTAAAGAGGCTTTCGTTAGCCTATCTGCGAGAAAGCGTTTAAGTCTGTCATATCTTCGGATAGGAACTCTTAAAACAAGTCAAGCAGGAGGAGGTGAATCAGCTTCCTCTCTGGAGGGCGCATCCATCAGCGCGAGCTCGAGACTGCAGCCGTTAATGTGTCCTTTTTTCTCTCAGACTTGCCTACACCGCGGGGCGCGCGCACATTGCCGGGGGCCAGGATGTAGCTGTGTGTGTGCGTGTGTGCGTGCGTGTGTGCGTGTGCGTGTGTGCGTGTGCGTGTGTGTGTGTGTGTGTGCGTGTGTGTGTGTGGATTTCCATTGCGCAAATTATTTCTAAGCCAAGCTCTGTATTCTCAATGCTTGTTTTATTGTAACTTTCTTTAAAACAAGAGTTCTCAAACATTTTGCAGCCAGGTAGTAGTCATAGTGATTATTGTATAATATGCTTTAGGCAGGTGCTCTCCACATCTGCTCCCCACATCTGGTTGGAAAGAAACAAGGCTTACCCTCATCTTAAATACTGTATTGAGGCTTTTAAGATTAATAACTGAATAATAAGCTACAATTTTATGTGGTTAACTGAAGGAAAACCTATGAGGATATATCCTTCCATTCCATCCTTCCATCTTCAACCGCTTACTCCTTTTTCAGGGTCACGGGGAACCTGGAGCCTATCCCAGGAGGCATCGAGCACAAGGCGGGGTACACCCTGGACAGGGTGCCAGTCCATCGCAGGGCACAATCACATACACACTCACATTCATACACTACGGACACTTTAGACACGCCAATCAACCTACCATGCATGTCTTTGGACTGGGGGAGGAAACCGGAGTACCCGGAGGAAACCCGCGACACACGGGGAGAACATGCAAACTCCACACACACATGGCCCTGGCGGGACTCGAACCCCTGGAGGGGTGAGGCGAACGTGCTAACCACTAAGCCACCGTACTGAGTATATATCATCATCAACAATTCAATATATGTGGTTCTTAGTTAGATTTGCTGTAGTTTTGCAACTTGGTTTCTCGGTACATTATCCTCTAAATCTGGATGTGTTTAAAGCTGTGGAGCTTATTAAATGAAATAAATGGTATTCAGGGAAGTATTGAGAAAATCTGTGTTTAAAATGAAAATGTGAATTTGCTGTTAATGTGTGTATATCTTAATCTGGTTCAATTATACAAAAATAGGAGGGGAAAAAAAACTATTCTCATAAATCTACCTTTCACTAAAATAATCCACAGTGGAACAGCAAACTTGTGTAAAAGGTTCAAATAAAAAAATAAAAATAAAAAGTGAATTGTAATTTACAAAGGTACTCAGACATGCTGGTATAACACTGGAAAATAAATCCTGATAAGTTGATTGGACATGACTACGAAAGGCACACCTTAACCTTAACTCCACAGCTAATGTCAGAGTGAAAACAAGTCATGAGATTAAAAGGATGGTCTGTAGAGGATTCATTCGATCCAATTTATGTTAATGCTGTAACATAAACTCAATGAAGTGGTCCAATTAATTTTCAATGCACTGCATATAATTGGAATGAGATGTCTAAAAGGAGGTAATGATTTGAAATGATGCAGAAAATAATATCCGAAATGACCAATGTTGAATGTATTGGGGAACAGTAGGCAAAAGACACACAAAACCACTTATAATGCCTGGGCTATCATACTCTGTTGCTCTGGGTATGAATGTAAATAAGACATGGAGGTAATGTAACACAGTTAATTTACTGAACCTATTTGTTTTGATTTATTTTTATTATTATCTTTGGAAAAAAAAAAGTTGGTGTCAATTAACATTTCACACTTTTTAAGTCTGTTTTAGTATTTATTTACCACACAGGTTTTGATATTCAAGAGATAAAAAGATACAAGCACATCAAGTTCCATGCTTCCACTTTAAGTAAAAAACACAAGGAAGGGTTAAATGATACATCTCCTATATGCATGTAGATTGTATATTTCAGTACATTAATTTAATTTTTAATTTATCAATTTGTATAGCGCTTTTTAATTAATGCTTCTTGTTTCTGTTTATCCATCCATCTTCTACCGCTTACTCCTTCTCAGGGTCACGGGGAACCTGGAGCCTATCCCAGGGGGCAACGGGCACAAGGCGGGGTACACCCTGGACAGGGTGCCAGTCCATCGCAGGGCACAATCACACTCACACACCCATTCATACATTACGGACACTTTAGACACGCCAATCAGCCAACATGCATGTCTTTGGACTGGGGGAGGAAACCGGAGTACCCGGAGGAAACCCCCGACACACGGGGCCACCGTACTTTCCTGCTTCTGTTTAGTATTGTTTAATTTTTAAATTACAATCCTGGTGTGAAAAAAAATACTTACTGCAACACAATGAGACACAGTAAGAGTGAAAAACTGTTATTTCACAGTCTAGACAACACATTTCTAGTAATGTTGGAAATGCTGACATTTACTATGAAATGAAAGTTGTGGTGAAGCTTCATTTCCTCCTGGCAGGAGGAAGGACTGCCCTCGTGAGGACACTGCTGATACTCAGGGCAGGTTGTTGTTGTTGTTGTTGTTGTTTTTAGAGAGCTGTTGCTCACCAAAAGTTATTTCCAAAAACAGTGCTCCAAGTCTGTGTGTGAGTGGAGAAGAACCCGGGGATGTTATGCAGAGATCTCATTTCTGCTAATGCAACCTGTGATTCTTATAAAGTAAATTAGTTAGAGCTGTTACAATTTACCAGATATCATTTAATGATTCAAACTTAATCGTAGCTGTACATGATTCACTTCATTACAAAACCCCCCACAAATTGTACCTTGATTTATTTCAGTATTCAATACTTATTAGCTTTAATCCTGCAACTTCTTAAAACTCTTCAACCTGGCAACCCGGAAATGTTTGTAAATTAGGCCCCTAGAGGGCAACAGCGGTGCACTCACTGTCCCATAACAGCGTTTAACCTGTCTGTCACTTCCATTTTTCTCTGAATACTTTGTGATTAAGGGGGAAAAAAAAGCAATGTCGCAAAGTAGAAGACGAGTTGACAAGTCGTTCCCAAAGGAACTCAATGTAGAAGGCCATGATAATAATAATAATAATAATAATAATAATAATAATAATAATAATAATAATAATAATAATAATAATAATAATGAGTTGTACGCCTCATGAATGGAAGGCAAGCAGGGGAATAAGTCCTTTCCCACAGACACAGTTAAACCACAGTGGGCTAAAACTATAAAAACCAGCTCCCCTTCTGTTGGACAAACCCAGTGTTTGAGCTAACGTGTTTACACTGGGTCCATTTCCATGGCAACAAAACTCCAACCCGCCCCTCACGCGCGTGCATTTCTTCTCTCTTCAGTGTCTCGCGCGAGAGAAAAAACCCAATCCTCTATTTCTGTACATTAGTTTGAAAAAGAACAGTACACTGCGTCCTTCATCACTGTTGAGGTATTCCATTCTACTTTTCGCCCAGTTTGAAAGGGTTCAGGGACATTATGTTTGAAGATGAAGAAGAAGTTGACCCTCTGTTTTCTGATGACGAAAGGGTGCAGTTTATGGGCGAGAAAATGTGCCAGATGTTAAAAGTCACACCAGAGTCCTGGAACAAGTTCGTGCTGATGGAGGAAAACCAGATCCTGCTCACTGACTACTTTGAAGCCCGAGTTCAGTTTTTGTTTTTCACTTCAGCCGGGTCTGCTGTCCTCACTGTTTCCTCTGAGGTGAGTATGGCCTGTTCTTCCAAAATATGGGTTTACTAAGTAAGAGAACACCTGCAGAATGTATTGCTCATGCACCCCTGGTGTTGCTCTGCCTGCACCAAGTGAACCCTCTGCCCTGTAAAACAATAAATCAATAAACAAACACATTTTTTTGAGTACTTTTCTTGCAAAAAAATCGATAACCAGTAAAGTCGCCACTGTAAAATAGGCAGGAAATAACTGTAAAGCATACAGTGGGGCGAAATAAGTATTGGACACATCATTTTTTTCCCCCCAGTAAATATATTTCCTATGAGGCTATTCAAATGCAATTTTAATCAGACATCAATAATTAACTCAAGAAATCTGGAAATATAAAGAATTCACAACATTAAAGTCCATAAATAAAGGAAAGAAGAATGGCACATTAAAAAAGTCTTGACGCTAACTGAAATTTATTTAATACTTAGTGGAGAAGTCTTTGTTTGTAATGACAGTTTCAAGACGCTTCCTGTATGAAGAAACGATTGAGCCGCAGTATTCAGGTGTGATTTTGGCCCATTCTTCTAAACATATTGTCTTTAAATCTTGTTCAGATGGATTCAGGTCATGTGATTGACTGGGTCATTCTAACGCCTTGATTTTTTTTTCTGAAACCAATTGAGAGTTTCATGTGCTGTATGCTTTGGATCGTTGTATGAAACTTTAAACGAGCTTCGACATGCCTTTTTTTTAGTAATGGCACCTGCGGCCTCCAAGTGTTTCTGGAGCTCTTTCTGAGTGGTCCAATGCTCTTGGGCTACTCTACTGACTTTTCTTCTGACTCCCTGGTCAGAAATCTTGCAAGGAGCTCCTGTGCATGGCCGGTTGATGATGGAGTGATGTTGATTCCACTATCTACTATTGCTTCCAGATAATGGCCCCAATGGTGCTTACTGGAGGATTCAGAAGTTTTGAAATACGTCTGTATCCAATTCCATCAATATGTTTTCCAACAATAAGGCTCCAAATGTCTTGGGAGAGCTCTTTGCTTTTACCCATCATGAGATCTTTCTTGTGTGACACCTTGGTAACAAAAAGCCTTTTTATAGCCCTTCAATTTACTAACCCAGCTGATATTAATATGCACAGATAGGGGGTACAATAAGTATCCGTAATTACTTACGGATTTCAGCTGGTTCCTTGCCTTACCTTGCCTTAGAGAACTGCTTTTTCTTAGCGTGTTCAATACTTTTTTCCTGTTATTTCACTTTGTTACACATCATTTTATTTATGCACTTTAATGTTGTAAATCTTTATATTTTCAGATTTCTTGAGTTAATTCTGATGGCTGGTGAAAATTCCATGTGAATAGCCTCATAGGAAATATATTCACTGAAAAAATGTTGACGTGTCCAATAAACAATAAACAGCTGTAATATCCTACGTAGTATAAAATAACACATACTCCAGTACATTTGGCTGATGCAGGCAAGAACTGAGCTGAAGTTTAAGGGTTTTGCTCAATTAGGCACTTCAGGGATTTGAACATGACCCCCTGACCCTGTATCTCAAAGCCTCAACCACTGAACCAATACACCTAGCACAACTAGCTCACATTGATTCATTGCAATCCTTTAGTGGAGTTAAAGATCAGTTACATTACTGAGGATTGTACCACTTAAAAACCATGAAAATCACTTACGACTACAATTCCTACAACAGTTTTGCACTCAAGTCTCCATTAGTCAACAGTTGATAACAAATAGACTTGATTTGAAAACTAAAACAAACGTCCTGGTTACATAATTGCACTTTTTGAACACATAGTACAAAATTATAGAAGGAATTATTTATAATTGCACTATTCGGTGTCACCAAATAGTTGACACTATTTGAGTCTGGTTCCTCTCAAGGTTTCTTCCTCATGTGGTCTCAGGGAGTTTATCTTTTCCACCATAACCTCTGGATAATTTATATATTTCTGTAGAGCTGTTCTGTGACAGTGTCCATTGTTAAAAGTGCTATACATGTAAAATTGAATTGAATCGGATTAATTCAGTAACGGAAGTGGTTCCATCAGTGGGCACTAATCTCGCTAGTTGTGGTGGCTCAGTGGTTACGGCTTTGCGTTAGAACTCAACAGGTTGAATGTTCAAATCCCAGCATTACCAAAACTTTACTGTAGATATGTTTTACAATTGTTTACAGTAATATTTACAGCAATTTGTTTTTACAGTGTATTTATGCTCTTAACTCTTACTTCGACCTAACATGCTGTTCTTCATGTATGTTGGTTGTATGTATACCAGGTTTCTTCTCTCTCCGATTGCAAGAGGCTATATGTTCTCAAGAAGGAAAATGTGCCTGTCCTTTCTGAAAACTGCAGGAACATACTGCTCTTTGGTGTGCTGTCACCATCCCTGCTTCTACAGCTGTCAACCAGCGTGGACAAGGTAATTTACTCTTACAAGGAAATCCTGCTCATTTTAAATGCAGGTAGCATCTCAAAGCTCCAGGTTCGATCCTGAGCTCAGGTGATGTTTGTGTAGATGTCCTCCCTGTGTTTGTGTGGATTTGTGTGGATTCTCCAGACACCTCCCAGCTCTCAAAAACATGCCAGTAGGTGGATCAGCTAAGATAAATTGCCCCTGGGTGTGAATACATCCATGGTGTATTCCTGCCTCTTGGCCAGTGTGTCCACCATGATTCTGACCAGGATAAAGCAATTACTGAAAGTGAGATTTGAATAAAATCTTATGATCTCACAAGTTATCAGCACTGATCAAGGCTTTAAAGGACTTTAGAGTGAATATTATCTCTAGCCTAGTTTTAGGTTTTGAAATCTGCCAGCTCTGAGATTCAGCTTTCACTATCAGACAGATCTTTCCATGCATAATATGTTGATGTTTTATCTCAAGGTCTGCCTGCCACTTTTGTCAAACAAGGAGAATCATCAGCTGTGGCCAAATGTGATATCCCAGGATGTAAAACGACACATAGAGAATTTATCGCACAAGGTCTCTGTGGTTAAAGGACAAGTTGATGGGAAAACTGTGCTTCCTGTGCCAGCTGTGACAGAGAGGATAGAAGACTGTCCGGAAGCATCCATCAGTCTGTAAGTTGGAGTTTTACACTCGAGTGAATTATATATGTTGATCTATGTGATTTTAATATACCTTCTTTCCAGTTAACAATAACATATTCCTTTAATTTCACAATTATTTAACATTATACATATTTCCTTTAATTTCACAGATTCAGTCAGGGTTGTCATGACAGCAGGGCAGTGATGCATGCAGTTGAGTCCATGGTCATTAATTGGGCCCATCTGGTACAAAAGGTCTTAAAAGAAGATTCTGCTGAACTCATCGTAAAAGGGCTGAACCCAGGACCAAGCACTGAATTAGACTTCTGGAGGTCAAGAAAAAACAACATAGAAAACATTCACGAACAGGTTTGTGTCCCTGTGAGCATTTATACATTTTTTACCCATGTTATTCATTAGTAATGATGTAATTGAATTAAGTGTCCTATTCTCAGCTTCAGAGTCCAGCTGTTCAGAAGATGGTGAGACTCCTGGAAGTGGCAGACAGCAGCTATTACCCATCTTTTAGATCACTTACAGAGGAGGTCTATGATGGTAATTAAGTTTTAACTTACTTGATCTTTTTATCACTGCATGGTGATCTGTAACAACAAGCCTGTAGAGGCAGTGTGGCAAAATAATCATCAATATTAAACATATCTTTTTTTTTTTTTTTGCTAGGCAACACAGTTGCCACTTCTCCTACTTCACACAGCTCCAGCTCCTGATCTTGGGTTACTGTTTATGCATGTTCATAATGGGGTTCCTCTGGGTTAAGCGCTTTTCTCGCATATCCATAAAACATACCAGTGAATTGGCTACTCTAAATTGCCCCTAGATATGTGCCCCTAGATGTGTGGTGCCCTAGGATGGATTGGCATCCCATTCAGGATATAGTCCCCCTTCAACCCAAGGGTTCCCAGGATAGGCTCTAGATCCCTGCAACCCTGACCAGGATAAAGCTCTTATCGAACATCAAAGAATGAATGAATTTCCCTCTCTCTTTTTTTTTTTTTTGTGCATATTTGACACTTGTGATTTATCTCTTACATTTTTTTTGTAGCATTACAGGAAGCGAGAGATGTGGATCTGCACCTGCAGCAGCTTCGGCCAGTCTTGTCTTATTTTGAAAAGGAGGACTTCTCATCCATCCAACCATTCATATCTCCACTCTTTCATGTTATCTTTTTGGTTTGGACTCATTGCTCATTCTACCGCCAGCCTGCTCGTGTTGTAGTGCTGTTGCAGGAGCTGTGCAACCTCCTCATCCAGCAGGTAATAACGATGGAGATTTAAGGTACGTTCACACCTACAGAGCTGCAAGTCAGCAATCGCTGTACTATGAAGTCACTAGCAGGTGTTCCTACGACTGGTTGCTATAGTAACATTTATCAGTGGGTGGCGCTTCCACTTTTGACAACAAACCCGTTTTCTTGCTGATAAAATTAAACATTTTGGATGGAGAGCTTATTTATGTAAAATTCACTAGTGTATGTGTGTCTTATATCCTACGAATGAAGGAGAAGCAGTGTGTGCTTTTTGCCGTTGCGGCCATCTATCTGCGACAAAAGTCTGGGTCCACGAAACAATTCGGACTCGCAGGCAGCATGGCAGATCATGGCTCACGTGCTCTACTGTCTTCACTCCCATTGGTAGTTGCTGCACTAAGTTGCTCCAAATTTGTATAAAGTTACTTTGTCACATTGCTGGACACGCCCACATCTAGTTGCCTACAGTCACTGTTGCCTGAAGTCCCCAGCTCCCATTTAAAATGAATGGTCTCCAGTCATTTTGTCACTGCGAGTCGTTGTACCTGTGGACGTACCTTAGGATTTGACTGCCAGAGGAATTTACCATTTTATGTATTTTTTTCCAAATGAGCCAAGAAAGAACATTTTTGACAATTTATAATAGAGCATCTGTATTGAACATCTCAAATAGGTTTTGTTCAGCATTAATGGCACTAGATACATAGCTCAAGTTAATTTCAGCATTCTCTCCTGTCCTTCAACCAGGCTAACTCATACCTATGTGGAGAAGAGCTGCTACGAGGAGAGACAGAGGAAACTCTGGAGAAGATTCAGGCTGTTATGAAGCTTATTCGATCTTTTAAAGAGACGTTCCATACCTACAGAGAAAATGTGGCCACCTGGGCCAGCTCCAGAGGCATACGCAAAGACTGGGACTTTCCATCGGCTTTGGTCTTTAGACGTTTTGACTCTTTTACAGCTCGAGTGGTACAGTTAGAGGTGGGACTCATTTCTGGTTTTGTTCATAGATTAATGGTACGTCGGTTTCAAGGACCATGTCTAAATGAATCGCACTAAATTAAATGGATGTGTGCATTGCAGGATCTTTTCTTCACTATGGTCAAGTTGCAAAAACTGGAGAAGGTTATTTTTGGTGGAATAAAGGGACGAATGTACACTGAACAGGTTTTTCTACTGCACTCTGAGTTTCAGCAGCTCTGTAAAGGAATCAGGGACCGTGAATATGATCCTTTAGATTTGACATCCAAGGTACACTTTTACAACCAGTGAATAGTTTGTTGAAAGTGTCATAAAATGGAGTGATTTCATGTTGGATGAGGTCATCTAGGAAGAGGCAAGCAAATACAGATAAGATATGGTGTATAGTTTGCAACATGTGAGCATCAGTTCCATGGTGATATGCTGGTTTATTATAGTATTAACACAGTGATGACAGCTATCGAAAGAGTCCTGTTGATGAAGGATAAAATATGCTACTCTTTGGAGATACCTTAATGAACATCTTTCTTTAATATTATTCTATATCTAATATTAAACTATATCTCCTTTACTCTATTTATGCCATATCAGAAGATATCAGAATTGATAATGCATAAGACAGTTTTAATAGCCAATGTTTATTATGTTAAGCCACACAGAAATTAAATGCATTTTCTCTTTCATGTGAAGGATTTTGATGAGGATTATGCACATTTTAAAGTAAAGGTTGCAGACTATGATAGACGGCTTGGTAACATCCTTTGCCTGGCCTATAAAGACTGTTCAGGATTGGAATCTATTTTCAAAGTAAGTTCCTACCACTGGTCACTTACAACAATGAAAATAATGTGTAAACACTGACACTTTTGTTTTGTTCATAGCTGCTAGCTGTGTTTCGACCTTTCATGGACAGAGAGATCATTAAGGAAACATTCACCCCCAATATCACCAAACTTATGCACCTTTTTGGTGTTGAGCTGGAAACTTGTAAATACCAACTTCACTCTCAACGAGAAAAGGTATCACTCTTATTCATTAGCACAATAGGTCATACACTCACTGAGCACTTTATTCGGAACACCTGTACACTTGCTCATTCATCCAATTATCAGCAGTGCAATGCATAAAATCATGCAGATACGGGCCAGCAGCTTCGGGTCAGCAGCTTCGGGTCATGTTCACATCAACCATCAGAATGGAGAAAAAATGTGATCTATAACTGCTGATCTCCTGGGATTTTCACACACAACAGTATCTACTGTTTACTTAGAATGCAATAAAGAAAAAACATCCAGTGAGCTGCAGTTCTGCAGATGGAAACGTTTTATTGATGAGAGAGGTCAAGGGAGAATTGCCAGACTGGTCCGAGCTGACAGAAAGGTCACAGTAATACAGATAAGCACTCTGTATAATTGTGGTGAGCTGAAAAGCATCTCAGAATGCACAACACGGTGGCCTTCTCAGTCACTGGATCTAAATCCAATAGAACATTTTTGGGATGAAGAATTGAGGGCAAAAGGAGGCCCTACCCAGTATTAGTATAGTGTTCCTAATAAAGTGTTCAGTGAGTGTATATACTAACAATAGTGCTCAATTTTTGACATTGAGATTATGAGAGCTATTATTGTTTGATGTGTGTCTCCAGAAGGAGAATTGTAAAGCTACTGTGAGTAAGAACATCCCTGCCATGTCTGGTGCTTTGAAATGGGCCAAAATGCTGAGAAACAGAATCCAGATCCAGTGGGAGAATTTCCGATTTGTGCTTGACATGTAAGTGTTACCACACACCCAAGTCCTGAATGGCATTTACAATGTTTTAGGTGGGAAAAATCACAACATTTGCTTGTTGTTAATCAAGTTAAATAACTGTTAAGTTATTGTATAAATTTTAATGATAACTATTGAAGGAATGCTCCTTCACTTACCTTTTAGGACTTTGGAAGAAACAGACATGAAGTTCTTATATCATAAATACATGGAGATGTCCTCCCTGCTGGATGAGTATGAAAAAGAGGTGTACTCAGATTGGTGCAGCAATGTTGAACAGGTCTGCCAGCTGAACCTTGACCAACCCCTAATCAGGAGAGATTTCATTTCTGGTTTCCTATCAGTGAACTTCAATCAAGAGGTATGGCACATTATTATAGTACTAACATGTTGTTTTAACTTGAGTTATGGTTATTTTAGGTTGACTATTTAAACAAATAAATAAATGAATAAATGGATCCTATCTTGTTAACTTCAGCTGTTAGCTGTCCTGAGGGATGTCCGACATCTTCGGATGTCGGACCAGACCAGTATCCCTTGTGCTGCCTTAGAGGTGTATGAGAAGAGAGACATGTTTCTTACGGTTCGTGATGATTCTTATAACTTTGGAGAAAGTGACTCATTGTGGTTCTTTGTAGATATTGTCTTTGCTGTCTCTTACAGTATGTGGGACATTTCTAGGAAGTTGTACTCAGTCAGTACTCAATGAGACCTTCCCCTTCATTCCATTTCCTCTTTAGTGTGTGAGTAGTTTGCAGTTATTAGTCCAGCTGTACAACAACGTACGGCACGTGGCTGTGGATGCAGAGACATCCCTTATGAAAGCCAAGCTAGAGGCTATAGACAAGCAGCTGTATCGGGCTGAGACTGACCTGACATGGCAAGACCAAGGCTGCTTGAACTATATCTGCCAGGTGAAAGACATGGTGTATAATATGGAGCACAAGTTTCAAAAATCCAGAGACAATGTTGAGATGATTAAGGAGCTGATGAAGGGATGGAGCAAACAGCCAATCTTCTGCAGGAAGGATAATAAGAAAGACACACTGCTGGTGCTGGAGGACAGAGCAGCTAGTGTCGCAAAGAAATACAGTAGCATCAGGAAAGATGGAGAGACCATACACAGTCTGTTACAGGTAGGAGTTTATTCATATGTGTGGAAATTTTATAGTGTATGCTACATTGTTCCTATATATTCATGTTTCCTCTATCTTGCCATTTATGCATAGAATATTTGTTTTATTTGCAACAGGAGAACAAAAACCTCTATACAGCAGATGATGACTCAGAAGCATGGAAAGAGTATGTGGAATATGTGGATGAAATGGTAGTGGAAGGCTTTTTCAATGCCATCACTTACTCTTTAGAGTTCTTTGTTAACAATATGGAAGGATCAGTGAGACAGGCTCCGCTGTTAGAGGCTCAGATGGTGCTTAGCGCGTCTGAGATAGTTTTCAGACCCTCTCTGGACATCGGTGCAGGAGATGGCCTTTATGAGTTAGTCGAGGGACTGCTCCAGGACGTGTTCCAAATGCCCACTCAAATGAAAAGGGTGGCACCTCATCTGGATGTCAGAGACTATCAGGTGAATATTAGTTCTCTTTCATTTTTTTCAAGAAAGATATGTTTTGGTTGTTCATGTTTATTTATGATACTGCAGTGATTTAATGTCATAGTAGCGTGAATCTTTAAATGAATGAATGTTTCTAATATTATTTTGCAGTGTGATATGGATGATATGCTGGACCTCTTAGACCTACGACAGGAAGTGATGGAGAGAGTGAAAGATGTGATCATGAGGGTCTCCCAATATCAGATCTCATTTGAAAACTACACACACCTGTGGCTGGATGATCGTAGTGAGTTTCTCAAACAGTTTCTCCTGTATGGTCAGGCTCTGACAACAGAATACGTGGAATCATATGAGGAGGCTGTAGCTTTACCAGAGAATCCACCCACAACTGGCAAGTTCAAAGAGCAGGTAAAACTTCATATTTTTCATACTTTTCTTAAGAGACATAAAGACAAATGCTGGTTTATTTTGCTTTTCGTAACAGATTGAAATGTTAGGACATATATTATCTAAATATATATATTATTCTCCTACACAGATTGACCGTTATGAAGAACTGTATTTACAAGTGAGCAAGCTAGAGGACTCGCGAGTATTTGACGGCTGGTTCAGGGTGGATATCCGCCCGTTTAAGATGAGTCTTTTAAACACAATTAAAAAATGGAGCTGGATGTTCAAGGAGCACCTTATATCATACGTGACCGAAAAGTGAGAAGAAACCTAACTGTGTTTTCGTCAAAAGTGGATAAATTGCGCAATTTTAAATATAAAGCTCAAGTACTTTAAAGGGTTCTCAAGTCTGTCATCTGCAGTAGTTTCACCATATACTCTAGACTTGTAGATATTGACTAAACTATTTATTTCTCTAACTGTTAACATTCCCTTTACCTTGCCAAAATGGATTGCTGTTGTTTTAACCTAAAGGGTCCTCTCTGAGAGACAAACCACATTTTTTATTCTACAAGTGATATTAATCTCTCATACGTTTCTGACATGCTTGTCTTTATTTGCTGGTTGGTGATTTCTCTCCAGTATTTCAGACCTTGAGGAGTTTATCCTCAGGGTTGACTCAGGAGTAAGAGAGCCAGTGAAGAGTGGAGACTACCAGGCCCTAGTGCAGGTGATGGGCTGCCTGCTGGCTGTCAGATCCAGACAGCCCAGTACAGACCAGATGTTTGATCCACTCACAGCTGTGGTTAGCCTTCTGCAGCAGTATGGAGAAACACTCCCTGACCATGTCTACACTCAGTTAGAGGTGGTAATCTTTTTATACCTATGCTATTTCTAATATAATATTACAATGGTATTGGGTTTATTCCCAGACCCAGATTAGATCCAGTAATTTTCTGGTATCCTGGAGCTTTTGGTTCACACTGATGAGATTGATTAGTGATTTAGATTTATTCAGGTTTTTGTAGTAGATCTTGAAATATTTGTAACTGATTGATTTTATTTTTCTTTGTTAAGGAGATACCTGAGAAATGGAATAGCATTAAGAAGCTGGCCTGGTCGGTGAAGCACGAGGTTGCTCCTTTGCAGAATGCAGAGGTGGTAGTCATACGCAAGAAATATGGAGCCTTTGAGGTCTTGGGGTCTTTTATTTATTCTTAACTATGATTAGAGTGACAGAATAAACAGAATGTCTATTAAAAAATTAAAGCATATTCTATTTATTATTTTAATTATTTTCTGTGCAAATGATAGATGATTAAAAATTTTTTTCAGTCTCCCTTACTTCTTGCTGATTTATATCACTCCTGGCAGGTAAAGCTGCGCCAGTTTGAGGAGAAGTTTAGAATGGAAGCCCCTCTTCACTGCAACAAAGAGAGTCCTTACACTCAGATAGATAATGTACTGCATGTACTGTTTTTAGTTTATAT
>JAFFST010050388.1:319469-345356 GCA_022414735.1 Noturus placidus | reverse complement strand
TATATATATATATATATATATATATTAATCACCTTTATTCCACTAACACTTGCTTTGCACATTGACTTTGAGCTGCCTCTGTGTCTTGGTTCCTCAGTGGCACAGCGAGGTGGTAAGGCTACAGCAGGAGGCGGCGACGCTGCAAGAGTCCTGCAAACTGTTTGAAGTGAGCAGCCCAGATTTCAAGAAGCTAAGGCTCTGTCAGAGACAGATCTTAATCTTAAAGCATCTCTGGGACCTGCGGCAGTGTGCTCAGGTTATTCAATCACATTCATCTCAGCAGTGTTATGAATAATATTCCATTGCTGTGACTTCATTCTTTAGATGCAGAATTGTACACAAAATTGCCTATAGTTTCTGCGGAACTATAGGAACTATTGTTATTGGATATTGTGCTTGTTGTACGAATTTGTACCCTGTGGTGTAATATGTCTACACTGAGCATCCTTATAATATTATCTTTCTCTGCAGAGTATTATAGATGTCTGGAAGGAGACGCATTGGAGAGAAATTAACGTGGAACAGATGGATGCAGAACTGAAGAGGTTTGCAAAAGTGAGAGATTCTGCTTGGGTATTTTTTCCATTTGCATTCATAATCAGCAATAATCTGTATTGTATTATACATACTGTGCAGCTGGCCTTGCAGAAAATAAGATCAAATACAATTTACTAATCCTCAAAGGTAAATTAATTTGTTCCATCATTGTAGTGTGTATTGTTCAATGTGCAGTATATATTTTTATATATATGGGCTGTAATGTTAACATGCTAAATTCAGATGGATTTTGTTTGGACGGTGTCTTAAATATGCTTTTCTCCGTCTTGGTTCTGGAGTGTAGGAGCTCTGTGAAATCTGAATCTGATGTGGTGTATAAGGAGGGAAAAGACTAACCTATTAAGCTATGCAGAACAGCAAGTACTCTGTGATTGGGGAAATTCTTTTTGGAAGATATTATTAATTTGATAACCAATGCATTTTTATACTCCAGGAAATGCAGAGTCTTGATAAAGAAGCCCGGGGTTGGGATGTGTATGTTGGACTGGACCATGCACTGAAAGATTTGCTGACTGCACTACGGGCTGTGACTCAGCTACAGAACCCTGCTATGAGAGAGCGACACTGGACACAGCTGGCTATGGCCATGAAAGTGAGAAATGGGTGTATTAAAATACTAGCGGTGTAATGTACTTTATACTGCACATTTAGTTGCTGTGGTTTACAAAACTGTCATTTGTAACCTGTTACTTGTAGTCACTGTAAACCAACAAATGAATTTGTACTGGATGCAAGTAAATTCTAGATTGTACCAAGATTCCGTCAGTTAAAAGAGTGTTTTTCCAGGTTGACTTTACTGTAACGGAGAAAACAACGCTTGGAGACTTACTGACTCTGCAGTTACACATGTACGAAGATGAAGTTCAGAATACAGTGTCCAAAGCAGTGAAAGAGATGGCCATTGAGAAGGTTTCAATTCTTTGGTTCAAGCATGCGAACAACATCCTCACTGCATGTCTGCTTCAGTAAAAGAGTTGTAGGGCAGAGTGATTTAATGTCTCCTTCTTCTCCATCAGGCGTTAAGTGAGATCAGTCAGACATGGTCCCTGATGGCGTTTACTTATGAAAAGCACTTCCGTACCTCGACACCTGTGCTGAAGTGCGATGATGAACTCATTGAGATGCTGGAAGATCATCAGGTATCAAAGTCTACATTTATAGTTATTACAAAAGTGACTATAGTTTTAGTGCAGGAATATCTTGATCATATTCAAGTCATATATGCATTTGAGATGCAGCACTGTATAAGCTCAGTGTTTAGACATTGACGCTGAAATTAAATAAGACATAATTTAAGTTATGGCTTGGCATTTTTAACTAGCTTATCAGAAGCACTCTTAAGCTGTTGCTCAGGAAATGAGTATTGTGTTTAGCACTTTGTGTGCCTTCTCTGTTGCACCGAGGCGAGGGTGGACAGATCTCCTATTGTCAACCGCCTTCATTCAAACATCTGATTTATGGTGTACAGACCATGCATTAGTGTCTTTATTCACAAGCTGCATGCTTAGGGGCCAGATCCAGCCAAGCACAATGCTGTTCACGATGAGTCAGCCGTATCTCAAGACTCCTTACTCCCACACAGCCTAAAAAATACAACAGACCAAAGTTAACACTCAGCTCCAGGTTGTGAGAAAATGGTCAAACCCAAAAGAGACTATAGCATGTTAGATTGCTATTTTAGTCGGAACAAGCATTCTTTTGATTGTGGATCTGTGGAATGAATGTCAGCTTGATTATTTTTAACCAGGATATTCACATTTGAAAAAAGATGTACTGATGATCCTAGGCCACTCATCGAAATAATACATTATTCAGCATCAGTTCCATCTGTACAGCACTGTGTACCATCCTGCTTAGTTTTTGTGTAATTTTGTTCCCTCTCAGGTACAGTTGCAGGCCATGCTGCAGACTAAGCAGGTGAAGTTCTTCCACAGACAGGTGTGGGTTTTGCAGGGCCAGCTCACACAGGCTGACACAGTGCTACTCGTCTGGTTGGAGGTGCAGAGGAAATGGGCTTACCTGGAGAGCATCTTTATAGGCTCAGACGACATTCATCACCAGCTGCCTGAGGAGACACGGCGATTCCACACTATTGACACTGACTTTAAGGTGAATTCATGGCATCTGTATTTTGCACAGAGTCTAAAGCATTCTAAAGATAAATGAGTTGCAGAGAGCGTTTCTAACTTCCAGAAGTGCACACTAAGATGTCATGTAAGCAGGGGTGGGAAAGAACACAGAAATTATTCTTCAGTGAAAGAGTAGATATCATATCAAAATTTTACTCAGTTGAAAGTGGATGTGTCCAGCCAAAAATGTGCTCCAGTGAAAGTAAAAAAGTTGCTACTAGTAAAATGCTGCTAGTAAAATGTCAATGTTTTAAAAGCTGGAATTAAGTAAGGTCATGTTTTTTTTAATGTAAAAACTAACTTTTATTTAATATCTGTGACTGTTATTTGTAAGCAACTACACTCTTTAAAACTATATAAGTTTCTCATATGCATGAATAATGCTACATAGTTTGCTATTGAATTAATAATATTTTCCTATTATTACCTATCTAGAATGCAACTTCCTGCCTAGTCTACATTAGCTACTGGATTCCATGCTAGTCTAAACAGGCATTAGCAAAGACAAAACATCCTAACTTTTTAAAATGTAGCCAGTTAACATTGGCAGATTAACAAACTTAACATGTTTCAAATTAGCTGGAATTCATGCCTTCTAGGGAGTCAAAGGTGACACCTAATTTTATGAGTCTTTGCTTACATCATCATATTGAAACATTTTTTGAGGTAGAGTCAATGGCACTCATCATCGATTTCGACATTGCAGTCTGTTGGCTTATACATCTTCAAACACACACTGATAGCTGTAGCACACACTACATTGTGTAGTATTGGAAGGTTACTGTAGATGATGAAATGTAAATGAAGAATGTAGATGATGAAACTTACTGATTTACTTGATTATATGGTTTAAACTGAAATGGCTGGAAGAGAGAAGAAGAAAAAAAGTCCTTTGAGATTTGTAAGGAGTACTTTGAAGGAGTAAAAAGTAAGTTTTGTTTCATGAAAATGTAATTAAGTATTTTGTTTCAATGACAAAGTACAGTTACTCAACTAATTTCCACCCCTACATGTAAGGGAAAAAAAATATTTTTTTTCCGGTATCATTTGTCTTTAAAAACGTGTGCATAATGAATCTGTCAGTCTTTAGCTAGTGATTGCAAAGTATTTACTCCCATTTAATGTGTGATTAGGACCTAATGTTTAAAAGTGCTGAAACAAAGAATGTGATTGCTGCCACCAACAAGCCCTATCTTTTGGAGACACTTGAGGATCTGCAAATAAGGTTTGTCTCTGAAATGTTTTAGATCTTTCAAAATTTCAAAACACGGTATGGTTTTGACATCAAATGAGTCACTTTTTCCTCCAGACTTGCTGTGTGTGAGAAAGCACTAGCCAAATACCTTGAAAAGAAGAGAGTAGCTTTTCCACGCTTCTACTTCATCTCTTCTGCTGACTTACTGGAAATTCTCGCCAAAGGCAACCAGCCCAAAGAGGTACTGTTCTTGTAGAAGAACAAACATAACACACAGTTATTATAAGAATGCATCCAGGACATCATTCCAAATCCATCCTCTGTTATTGAAATATGGTTTTCATGGACACATGTTATGGAGAGTTGCCATATGACAGCTGTAACACTGACTAGGTTTACATGGACAGCAGTAATCTAATTATTGACCTTAATCTAAGTAAGATAATTATGTGATTAAGGTGTTTACATGTCTCTTTTAGAATACTCCTGTCATGTTCCCGTTTTACATGTTATAGATCATAATTAGATCAAGAGCCCGTGTAATTATGTCGCCGCGCCACACCGTCTGACGTCCCTCCAGGATTTCACCTATCAACATACAGTTGGTCTTCGTTATGGGACCGTATACAGTTTTGGGTGTTTTTATTTATTTATTATTTTAACGAATGCTTTAAGTGCAGTTAATTATTTGTCATGCTATAGATGCTAATAGACAACTGCTTGAAGCCATATAGACAACTATTTGAATCCATGGGTGTGTTCCAAATCACATAGTTACCATCTATATAGTAGCCCAGATACATGTATGTTCCCTCACTACAGGCCTATAGTAAAAAAGTATGCGATTTGGGACGTGACCGAACTCTCTTGTTCGCCATAAAACGTAAAACTGCCGTGTGTGATCGTGTCCTGTCGCAAAATGCAGTGAAAACTCTCACACGACGTTCATAATGTGATTAAGGTGTTTACATGTCTGTAATACACATCCATAATACGACTAAAACAGGAGTACTCCACCTGTCTTAATTTGATTAGAGCTTACTTAGATTATGACCTTAAATAGATTAAGGTTGGTGTTTACATGGTAGTTTCTTAATCAAAGTATGGTCTTAATTAGATTAAGAGTGGATTATTGTTGTCCATGTAAATGCATTGATTGGGTAGAGAGTGGCCCTGTATTGCATTTTGGCAGTGTCTACCTGTAGCTTTGATTCGACTGTGTTGAGTATTTAAAAAAAAATCAGTTTAAAGAGTTCTCCCTTTCTTCATTTGACCTTTATCTGTTTTGATTCAACTTTTTTGTTCATCACACTAATAATTAGAAGGGCATTATTTCTCACCAGAATATGATTATGATCAAAGGAAGACATTTTTACACTTGGTTTGAATCTGACCCTGGTCAGCATTTTTTCTGAGCAGATCCTCCCACATACCTGCTAGCATTTACTTTCAGGCATTCAACCATATCAGGGTCAGAGTGTCTTGTCTTGCTCTCATTGTGCATTGATTATAATTAGAAGTAGCAGTACATTTGTAATTCCATCATTATGCATGCATCATTATATCCTTTCTTTGTCTACTTTTGCTCTTGCATTACATGTATTACTGTATGCAGTATCTCTTGATCTGTTAAATATGAGTCACTGAGCTGTATTATTTTGCTCAGGTCACCCATCATCTGGCTAAGCTGTTTTACAGTATTGCTGACCTGAAGTTCTGTCAGGACGAGCACAGGATGAAGGAAATGGTGGCTGTAGGGATGTTCAGCAGAGAGAAAGAATATGTGCCTTTTCATTCGCAGTGTGACTGTATGGGTCCGGTAAGTCCTGTTATCACCATGGAGATGTGAAGTCATGATTCAATGTGTGATTTAAAGATGTTTTTTGCTCTTTGTAGAGACAAGGGTTAATTTTGCTGGGTTAATTTTTGTTGGTATATATTTATTTCTTATTTGCTGTTTTGTTTTTGTTTTCATTATCGTCCCCTAAGATTTCAGATATTTGATGTCTTTTTCTATCAGTGGTATTGTTATAATCAAATCGTTACGGTGATATACAGGTACTATTGTAACATACTTCGACAGGTCGAGCTGTGGCTGACCAACCTCGAGGAGGCAATGAGAGAAGCAGTGAGGAGGCACATAGCCGAGGCCGTAGCTCACTATGAGGAGCGCTTGTGGGAGCAGTGGGTCCTGGAGCACCCGGCT
The DNA here is from genome assembly GCA_022414735.1 of Noturus placidus. Taxonomy (NCBI): domain Eukaryota; kingdom Metazoa; phylum Chordata; class Actinopteri; order Siluriformes; family Ictaluridae; genus Noturus; species Noturus placidus. Next base: position 339,268 of record JAFFST010050388.1, on the reverse strand, counting down.
CAGGTCGCTCTCACTGCCTCTCAGATCTGGTGGGCTACTGACGTAGGCCTCGCTTTTCAACGTCTGGTGGATGGCTTTGACACAGCACTGAGAGACTACAGCAAGAAACAGGTGATCTGATCTGGTTTAGGTTTAATGAAACATTTGAAATTGCTTGTGCCTTGAGCAACATGGTAGCTACAGTTTTGATTGAAAGTTTGTGAACCCTTTTCTCACCTGAACTGTAAGAAACCTCATCAACATCCCAGAGTTGAAGCTGTTCTGATGAAGTTTTAGGTCATATTTATGCAGGCATATCAATAAATTCACAAACGTTCAAGCACTACTGTAATTTGTATGTTCAATTTCAATTTAATATATGTTTTATTTGCATCACATTTTTAACTAAGGACATTGTCACAATGCAGCTTTACAGAAATCCACATTATATACTCTTACCTGCATTATAGCATATAGCAGTACAAGCAAAATAAAATGTGTGAAATGAGTATACTATAAACAAGAGTACTGGGATAGGCACAGGGGAGTCTTTATGATTACAGCAGCATCAAGAGTCTTGGGCCAGAACTGTGTTTGAGAAGTGCAACTGTTTAGGGTATCTAGAGTATGTTGGACCATCCACAGTATCAGCAGATGAGTCACAAGTACAGAAAGCTCCAAGCAAAAGAATATAGCCTTCAGTATCTACAGTGTGTATATAGTTCATTTGCTGATTTTGTCCAATGTTTTCTTAATTTAGATTCCTAATTTGATGATTAATGTTAATTAGACACAGTAATGTAGATCTGTACACATACCTACACCTCCATTTGCATTTGGTAGACAATTGGCCAAACCAGGTGGCTCAATATCAACCAGAAATGTAGTTCTTCTAAATGGTACTGTTACCAAGGCATAATCTCATATGACTCTTTTATTTTCCCCTGTCCCTCATATCTTTTGCAACAGTGCCACTTCGAAGTTAAAGATAGAGCTGTTGCAAGGATAGGGGAGTTGATGGAGAGTCTGCAAGCTGCAAAATGCTTTCTCATCCTCTTTGTGATGAAGTGTGTAATGCTGAGCAATGTAAGCTGTAGTAAAGCAATGAGGCAAGGCTGTCCACACTGTCTCTGCAGTGTCAGGAGCTGTTTGTCTGTAGCAGCATGTAAGGTTAGCATGTCCTTGCCCAGCACAGCTTGCATAATCTAGCTCTTTTCCTTCAGTCCTTTGATTGGAGTCTCTGTCAGACATCACAGTGATAAATGCAGCCCAAGCTGAACTGCTTTTACATCTAATATTCAGGGGCTGGGGATTGGAGATTACATCTCATTTGCCTGTAACATAGATCCAAAGTGTAGCCCCATACACACACACACACACACACACACACACACACACACACACACATATATATATATATATATATATATATATATATATATATATATATATATATACTCACACTAAACGTCTCTCTACACAAACTCCGATAAATTCCTCCACAAACATGCACCAACACATACACACAGTTACCCCATGTTGATAAATGAGCTCCCTGCTCATTTGGCCTCCTGACTGGAATATATGACCTTGCTCCATAAATGTGGAGGGATTTCTCTGATGAGCATGTGACCCTGAGTGCCTGCCGTTGCTGTTATTACTATCCGCTTCTCTCTGGCATGTAAATTGATATAATTACTGTAAGCACAGGCTACAAAGCTCACTGTATGCTCACACAACCCATTACTGTGCCCTCATAATCTCTGAAATATCTGCCCCACTTCTTCAGATTTCTCAACTAAACTCTCTGATAAACATGCTGTTGGGAGAGCTGAGTCCAGGGGACAGACAGAAGATCATGACTCTATGCACCGTTGAAGTCCATGCCAGAGACGTAGTATTCAAACTCATCACACAGCAGGTTTGGTCATGTTTACAGTGGATCAGTTGTAATGTTGAAGCAGTGTGTATTTGACAAGTAATATATTTAGATTTGTGTTGGTTTATGGTATATGTTATAGCGTCAGCTCTAGAAGTATTGGCTCCCTTGATAAAGACGGGAGAGAGAACCCCAATTTTTTTTTAAGAGAGCCAATACCTCTGAAGCTGACTCTATACCATATACCATAAACTTTAATTGAAGAAAGTGTACTCTAATAATATTAGTCACTATTAATCACTATTGTTCAAAACATTTAAATAAGGCAATTAAATAAGGAGGGCACACCTCCAGGGTCCGGGGTTCGAGTCCCGCTGGGGCCATGTGTGTGCGGAATTTGCATGTTCTCCCTGTGCGTCGGGGGTTTCCTCCGGGCACTCTGGTTTCCTCCCCCAATCCAGAGACATGCATGGTAGGCTGATTGGTGTGTCCAAAGTGTTTGTAGTGTATGAATGGATGTGTGAATGTGTATGTGTGCCCTGTGATGGACTGGCACCCTGTCCAGCCTTGTGCCCGATGCTTCCTGGGATAGGCTCCAGGTTCCCCGTGACCCTGATAAAAGAGTAAGCGGTAGAGGATGGATGGATGGAAGGATGGATGGAATTAAATAAGGAAACCTAATTCTTTGTGGAATTTATTACCTGGTCACTCTTATGTTCTAATGGAACTCTAAATAATTTATTATTAAAGACAAGTAGACTTGCAGGATAAACCTGTTAAGTCTATATATTAAATACTCATAGACAATGCTAGTATTAACTGTAAACCATAAATATGTGGTGTAATCCACGTGCCTAAAGTAAAGAATGACATAATTTCTAATAGTTATTCACTAAACATTTTTCAATTCACATATTCCTTGTTTAGATTGTAAAACATAGTGTTTAAAATGTGGTCATTTAAACAAAAAACCTAAACTATTGGGTGTTCAGAAACTTTTAAATTGCAGTTTAAAAATAGTACAGGGGAAATAGTAAAATATGATGATATGCAAACAGATCTAATAATCAAAGTAGGAATCAGAATAGGACCAATTAGTCAGATTCACTACATGACCATCACACCCATATGTGAGCCTTCTGCAAACTGGAATGGGATGTTTAGAAAGCACATGTGCGTGTGATGGTCAGGTGTCCACAAACCTTTGGCCATATAGTGTAGTTTTACAAGGAGAATGAGCATTTTTACAAGCTGTGTGAACCGATTTTGGCTGTGACTTAAGAATTGTCCTCCATTTTGTTCAGGTGAACAGTGCCAATTCTTTTGCCTGGCTTTCTCAGCTGCGTCACTACTGGGATGAAGAAAAGAAGCACTGCTTTGCTGACATCTGTGATGCTCGGTTTCTATACTCCAATGAGTACCTGGGCAATACACCATGCCTGGTCATTACCCCTCTCACAGACAGGTACTGCTGCTGCTTCTGGACATCCCTTAGCCAGTAGTGCTTAGCTACATGACTATTTATGTTTAATGTGAATGTCCCTAATTAGTCACAAGCATTGTGCTATTCATTGAGTGGTGATGCTATGTTCGTACACAGGTGCTATGTGACCTTAACCCAGTCCCTGCACCTGATGATGAGTGGAGCTCCAGCTGGCCCTGCTGGCACAGGCAAGACTGAAACTACTAAAGACCTGGGCAGGGCCCTCGGTGTGATGGTGTACGTCTTTAACTGCTCAGAACAGATGGACTACAAGGTAATGGCACTGTTGGCTGTTACACAAATAACTGCTCTATTGAAATGGTTCAGTATTGTGTCTGTCGTTTGCCCATGAAATACGGTTCTGATTTGACAAGTGTTTCAGTCTATAGGAAATATCTTTAAAGGATTGTCTCAGACTGGCACATGGGGCTGCTTTGATGAATTTAACCGCATTGCTGTCGAGGTGCTATCGGTAGTAGCAGTGCAAGTGAAGACTATACAAGATGCCATTCGTCACAAGAGGAAGAGGTAGGAGGCTGCAGGCAGTTGATCATGTTTCAGTCCATCACATACTCAGATAAAGTGGTAACATGATAGATACTGTTTTGAAGGTTTTTCTTCTTAGATGAGGAGATGAGCTTGAAACCCACAGTTGGGATTTTTATTACCATGAACCCAGACTATGCTGGACGAACTGAGCTACCTGAGAACCTCAAAGCACTCTTCAGGTACAATAATATCCTCAGATATAAACACACAAATAAAATGAGATATTTTAATGACATCATTTTTATTCGCAAATGCCTTTTTCCTGAGAACTGGCTTCTGTGAATGCTAAATGGGTCTGCAGGCCATGTGCCATGGTGGTGCCGGATTTGGAACTGATCTGTGAGATTATGCTGATGGCTGAAGGCTTTCTGAATGCAAGACTCCTTGGAAGAAAGTTCATCACCCTATATAACCTCTGCAAGGAGCTGCTCTCCAAACAGGTACACTGAAATGCATAATGTGTTAGTGAATGCCAATAAGTACATGGAGGAAATGATCTAAATGTTAACATTAGCAACACTGTTATGGAGTCACAATTAAAGTAAACACGATTTACTGATGATTTAATTACACAGAACCATTATGACTGGGGCTTGCGTGCTATCAAGTCTATCCTGGTGGTTGCTGGTGCTCTTAAAAGGGAGGATAAGGCCAAACCAGAGGATCAGGTAATGTGCCTGTCAAAAATGTAGTACTTTTCTTAATTAAAAAAATAAGTAACATAATGAAATCATTTTTGATTTGATTGTAATTGATAAGCTTGTACATTGACACATGGTCCTTCTACATGAGCAGGTATTAATGTGTGCTCTGCGTGATTTCAACATGCCTAAAATCGTCACTGAAGATATCCCAGTGTTCCTGGGTCTAGTTAGCGACCTGTTTCCTGGGGTTGAGGTTCAGAGGCGAACTGATAGTGATTTTGAGCACTTGGTTCGGCAGAGTGCCCTGGAGCTCAAACTCCAACCAGAGGATCCCTTCATCCTCAAGGTTAAACTTACATACATTTTATAGCAATTCTGGGAAATATTTCAAATTGTCATTCAGTTGTGAAGGGCCTTTCACAGTGAGTGCGATTAAGCAACGTGAATGTTTGACACGATGACCCTGTTGAAAATTATATAACAATTAAACAATAAATCCCTATGGAGCTATTCACACCGGGCACGACAAAAAAATGATTCACGGCGCGACAAAGAGATATTTTTTTTTTACCAGTGTGTCGATTTTTTTCACTGTTGCTCAGCAATGAAACGGGCCGTCCAATTAGACATGAGCTTTAGATCACGTGTTCGGAGCCACTGATGTTGCAGAAAAGGGGTGAGATTGGTGATTTAGCACAGAAAGCTGTTTTAAACACCTAAATTTATATATATATATATATATATTTATATATTTACAGGTATATTTATCTAAACAAATAAATATACTGTTTCGCAAACAAACACAATCTGCTTTCCAAAGGAAAACTCGACTCTCAAACAAACAGAAAGCGATTTTCTCACAAATGTGTAGGCTTGATTTTCTCACAAATGCAGCTAAGCATCTTCCTCTTCTAAACCAACAGATGGCGCTATCGGTCAATTTACATTAGTCTCCTGGGAGAAACATTACAACGCGCATTACATTACACCAAACTAGAGTGAAGTAAATATTTTTTTTTTATTAAATCCTGAAATAACGTCCGTGATTTACACAAGCGCAAGATATTTTCACGTTTTATTCTATGACAATAACAAGTTTATGTGCCAATTATGCCAATTTCGAACTTCAAGTGCCCCAAGAGGACATTTTTCTTGGATGTCTCTTATTGATAGATTGAAAAAAAAAAAACTTGGTTGTTGCTATATCAATATTGCATACCATATAAATTTAAGGAGGTTCATTTAGCATGAATTAGCTAAAGGCGATAAATCGTTTCGCATTTGGTGTGAAAGCGCTCAGTGTGAAAGGACCTTAAGGAAGTGAACAGTTTAATACCAATGGGATATTGTAACTGTCCTTCAAATTAGCGTTTGTATGTGTCCTTCATGGACAAACTCATTGAAACTCGTTGTAGGTAGTTCAGCTTGAAGAACTTATGAATGTCCGTCACTCTGTATTTGTGGTGGGAAATGCTGGTACAGGGAAGAGTCAGGTAAGTGTGTTTTTCACCTTACATCGTACTTTTTTTTTTTTTTTTTTTTAGATTAGGTCACTTGCACTAAAGATTATTTATCAAAGCTGTTTAATAAAAATCCATATCCCTATTCTCTGACAGATCCTAAGAACACTCTATAAAACTTATGTCAACATGAAAAAGAAACCTGTGTTGAATGATCTGAACCCCAAGGCAATAAATAGAGACGAACTTTTTGGTTTCATCCATCCAGGAACTCGAGAATGGAAAGATGGTACAGATATTTGTGTTATAGGTTTTCCATATATATTACAGTTTGTATTTTATGATTTAGCTGTGATTGATGGTGAACTGTTTCATGTGGCAGGCTTATTGTCATGCTTAATGCGTGAACAGGCCAATAACTCTCATTCTGGCCCTAAGTGGATTATTCTGGATGGAGATGTAGACCCCATGTGGATTGAGTCTCTCAACACTGTCATGGATGACAATAAGGTCTCCCTTTATTTTCCGAATGGCTTTCTAATAGATTTGCTTCTTCTTTGTGCATAACTATAACTAATAATTACAGGGAAAAAAAATTTCTTTCTCTTCTGTCCAGGTGCTGACTTTGGCCAGTAATGAGAGGATACCACTGACCTCCTCAATGAGACTGGTGTTTGAGATCAGCCACCTGAGGAACGCAACACCTGCCACTGTGTCTCGTGCTGGCATCCTATTCGTCAACCCACAAGATCTCAGCTGGAACCTGTGAGTCATTTCAATTTCTTCATTATTCTAATAATTATCTGTATTAAAATAATTAGTATGATTATTATAGCATGATTATAAGCTATACTTTTTGTAGGTATGTAACCAGTTGGATTGACAGAAGGAAACACCAGACTGAGAAAGCCCACCTTACCATCCTATTTGACAAATATGTCTCCCGCTGCATAGAGCAAATGAGAAGCTCATTTAAGACCATCATCCCAATTCCAGAAAACAGCATGGTACAGGTAGAAAACGCAACCATTTACACTCACCGTCCATGTAATTAGGAACACCCATACATAAGATCATTTGTGGAATTATCTAGTTATCCAATCAGTTAGCTGAAGTGCAGCGCTTACAATCATAGTGATGAGGTGGACACAGGCTTCTCGAAACTGGACAGATGACCATAGCCTCAGATTCCTGTTCCTAATTACACAAATGAGTAGGTGTACAGGTGTTCAGGTAGACAATGAGTGTATACTCAACACATACTCAAAACAAGTAGGCACCAGTATTAATAGATAGATACTTTATTGATCCCCGAAGGGAAATTCAAGAAATAATATCAGTCATTTAAATGCAGTTCATATAGTTTGTTCTTTTCTGTCTCTTTTTTTCCCATTCAGACTCTGTGCTTGTTGCTGGACTGTTTGCTCACCTCTGAGAATGTTCCAACCGATTCTCCCCGTGAAGTATATGAGACCTACTTTGTGTTTGCCTGCATCTGGGCTTTTGGTGGAGCTACATATCAAGATCAGGTACAGCTGGTACCATTTCTATGAAATTATGTTATAACTGTTATATGTGTTTTGATCAGTCTGAGCAAAATGTGTAAAGTTTCAATTGTTTGAATCACATAACGTATATCAAGTATGTAAGGTATAAACTTATATACATATAACGTTTCAAGCCAAGTCATATTTCTTGCAGCTGCGTGACTACAGAGCTGAGTTCAGTCAGTGGTGGACTAAAGAGATGAGAAGCATTAAGTTACCGGCACATGGTTCTGTGTTTGATTACTACCTGGACCCCCAGACCAGACGTTTCTCACTGTGGACTGACAAAATACAATCTTTTCACATGGAACCAGACAAACCATTGCAGGTCATTGGAGTGATATCATATGGCACAAAAAGTTCTTTGGAGTTCAACAAAAGTTTTTTCTTTCTTTCAGAAAGTCTTTTTTTATTCCTGAATAGCATGCTTTGAATAGTTTTCTTTGTCTACCAGCTTGACTCTTTGCTGAGAAAATTCACACCCCGCAGCAAGCAGTTTTAATTTCACACAATAACAGGCTAATTTGGAGTACTTAGCACATTAGAGAGGGTCAGTGAGCAAAGTGAAAGACAACAGCAGTCCTAGCTGTGAGGTTAGTCTGCTGTCAAATACAACAACTCAGTATTGGTCTGATTACCAAACCACCAAACTATGTCTCTCTCTCTCTCTCTCTCTCTCTCTCTCTCACTCACTCACTCTCACCAGCTCTCTGTATCTGATCTTTTTTTATTCTGAATTGATCCTGATAGAATAATTTATTAGACAAACTACAGATTGTTGTTGCGTCTTTTAAATGCCCATGTTTGATGATAAGTGAAATGGAGATAGTTATTTAACAAAATGCAATTGTAAAATGTTACAGTAATTGTAACTAATTAACAACAACCCAAGATCCTCTACAATATTATATATTCTTACTGTTTTAGTTAATCTGTGCCATGATTTGTATATTGAGTACAGGCAGTGATGGTCCCTACAGCAGAGACAGTGAGGTTACAGTACTTCATGCGCTTGTTACTGGAAAGTGCTCAGCCTCTGATGCTGGTTGGGGGAGTGGGCACAGGAAAAACAGCTATAGTCAAAGACTTGTTGGCCACACTACCGGAAACCTTTATATCTGCCAGTGTGCCTCTCCATCACTACAGCACATCCTCTACACTGCAGAGTGAGTCCTCTTAGTGTTTCCTCTTCAGGGCACTTTAAGCTTTCTTTAAACGTGTAGTACGATGTCTCCTGTAGGCCCATAATAGAAATTTCTATTTGTTTGTTTGAAACAGCATCTACTTTTTTTTGACAAAATGTTTTTCTTATCAGTTAAGACATTTGAATGAGCAAAAGAGAGCTTTTCATAATTTCTTTTGAAGGTGCTTATATATATATATATATATATATCAGTATCTCACAAAAGTGAGTACATCCCTCACATTCTTGTAAATATTTGATGATACCTTTTCATGTGACAACACTGAAGAAATGACACTTTGCTACAATGTAAAGTAGCGAGTGTACAGCTTGTGTAACAGTGTAAATTTACTGTCCCCTCAAAATAACTCAACACAGAGCCATTAATGTCTAAACCACTGGCAACCAAAGTGAGTAAACTTTTAAACAGTATAATCGGTGTAAATTATTTAGTTTAAAGATCTTTTTTTTTTCCATTTAGTATTGTACTTTAGAAGCCACATAAGATATTTACATGTTTCCCAGAAGACAAAATAACAATTTACATCAATCATCCTGTTCAAAATTTTACATGCCCCTAGGTCTTAATGTATCGTGTTGCCTTCTTGAGAACCATTTAAAACTGACGATGCCTGATAAATTGGGCCAGGGATACTCATCTGTCTACACTGTCTCAGACCACATTGCTGCTGACTAAACATTTAGCACGTGAAGACATTTGGCAGTAAACGGCTTTAATATGATTGGGTTGAATTAAATGTATCAAAATTTGCACATTTTTTTTTCAACTGGCATACAGCCTTCAGAGTTAAATATATTTTTTCACTCCGTAGTGTTGATCAAAATAAATGTCAAAGTCACAAAACTTTTATTTAATTACACTTTTAAAAAAAAGTACCATTACAGTAAATAATGTACTTAAGTACTTTGACAAGAGTGCATCCAGGTCACTACTTTCGACCCCAACTAAATCAGTAGATTTCAGTGAATACCATGTTTTTTTTTCAGAGATGCTGGAGAGGCCATTGGAGAAGAAAGCAGGCAGGAAGTATGCTCCTTCAGGGAATAAGAGACTCATCTACTTTGTTGATGATATGAATATGACAGCCACAGATAGTTATGGCACAGTTCAGCCTCACACCCTTATACGCCAGCATCTGGATTATAAACACTGGTTAGGACAAATGTGTGTATTTATATATGACTTTTATTAATGTAAGGTACAGATTCACACTCATGCTGTGTTGTTACTTATCTAGGTATGACAGTCAAAAGCTGTCTCTGAAAGAGATACATAAGACCCAGTATATAGCCTGTTTGAATCCACAAGCAGGCAGTTACACAATCAATCCCAGACTACAGGTACAGTATCTGAACTTGTGCATTGCTTTTATTTATTGATTTATTTTGAATCTTTTTAAAAGGCACTACTATTATTTAAACAATAGGACAATGTTCTGACTTTCTTCTTAGACGCTACCTGATTTAAATCTCTTGCAGAGGCATTTCTCAGTTTTAGCAGTGAACAATCCTACCCGTGAGGCATTGAGCTCCATCTACAGCTCCATTCTCAGCCTGCACATACAAAGCCTGCCATTCAACACGGCTGTGGCCAAGAGTGTCCCCTTCGTGGTGCAAGCAGCCATTGCTCTACATGACAGAGCGATCCACCATTTCCTCCCCTCTGCTAACAAGTTCCACCACCTCTTCAGCCTGTGTGACCTCTCCCAGCTCTTCCAGGTTAGAAGAGTACATGCATAAACCATTTGTTTATACACTCGCTTAGCACTTTATTAGGGACACCTGTACATTCATGCAATTATTTATCAGCCAATCGTGTGTCAGAAGTCCAATGCATAAAATCATGTAGATATGGGCCAGCAGCTTTCACGTCAACCATCATATTAGGGAAAAAATGTGATCTCTGTGATTTTGACCGTGGCAGGATTGTTGTTGCCCGACAGGCTGGTTTGAGTATTTCTGTAGGTTTCTTCCTCTTAACATCTTAACATATTGCCACCATCGCCACAACGTGGCTTGCTCAGTTAGTATAAATTCGCACCTTTATTTTCTATATACCATGTTGATATTTCTGTAAAGCTGCTTTGAGACAGTGTCTATTGTAAAAAGTGCTATACAAATTGAATTGAATTGTAGCTGCTAAATTCCTGGGATTTTCACACAACAACTCTAGTGCAAGATAGTCCTGTGGATGGAAACACCTTGTTCATGAGAGAGGTCAGCAGAGAAAAGCCAGACTGGTTCGAACTGACAGAAACGCTACAGTAACTCTGTTAAACACTCTGAAAATTTGGTGAGCAGAAAAGCATCTCAAAATGCACAACACATTGAACCTTTTAGAACAGCAGAAGACCACTTCTGTCAGCAAAAAACAGAAAGTTGAAGACTGGAAAAATGTAGCCTGGTCTGATGAATCACGATTTCTGCTGAGACACACAGATGGTAGTGTCAGAATTCGGCACCAACAGCATGAATCCATGGACCCAATTTGCCTTGGGCAATACCAACCAATCATTCCTTGAATCCCACAGCCTGTTTGAGTATTGTTGCTGACCGTGTGAATCCCTTCGTGGCCACAATTTAGGAGGGAGGGGAAATCACTCCGGCTCTAATTGACTATTTATATCCCTATGGTTTACTTTATTAGATGGTTAGTAGTGATTTTGATCCCAGCACGACGAGGACAGGCATTTTAAGATTTTTAAGATTTTAAGATCTAATAAATAGATCTTTTAATATTTATTAGTTGGAACATCATAGGTATGGGTAATCCTGTTAAGAGATCTAAGGTTTTTATATATTTTATATATTCGAAACTTTTAAAAACGCTGATATAGTATTTTTACAGGAGACTCACTGTTGTATTAAAGATCATAGGTTATATTGCCCTTGTGTCTTATGCCTGTTGTTGGGTTTTATAATAATTATACAACCAGCAATAGTTAGTGTAGCCATCATGTGCCGGGGTTATTGGGGGGGGGTTTCTGTATTGATATATCTTGTTGTACTCTCGAAAGTGTATGAGAATCAATAAAAAATTGTTATCATAAAAAAAATAAATAAAAAAAAATAAAAAAAAAAGAATTCGGCACCAACAGCATGAATCCATGGACCCAATTTGCCTTGGGCAATACCAACCAATCATTCCTTGAATCCCACAGCCTGTTTGAGTATTGTTGCTGACCGTGTGAATCCCTTCGTGGCCACAATTTACCATCTTCTAATGTCTATTTCCAGCATGATAATACACTATGTCACAAAGCAAAAGTAATCTCAAACTGGTTTCATGAACATGACAGTGTTCTTCAGTGGCCTTCTCAGTCACCGGACCTGAATCCAGTAGAACATTTTTCAGCTTAAAGAATCGAGGCTGTTTTGAGAGCAAAGTGAGGCCCTACCCAGTATTAGTATACTGTTCCTAATATAGTGTTCCGTGAGTGTAAGTACCTATGTATCTATCAGAGCACAGCCTCTTAACAAAAGGCATCAGGAAATGAAGATGATTGCCTTGTTTTGGACACTACTTTGTTCTTTTCTCTATATGTGTGATTCCAGGGCCTGTTGCTATCTAGACCTGAGTGTGTGAGGCATAGCTCTGACCTGGTCCAGCTGTGGGTGCACGAATCCAGGAGAGTATATTCTGACCGGATGGCTGACACTGCTGACCTGCAGCTTTTCCACAGGCTCCAGACAGAAGTTGTTCAGCAAGTATTTGAGGTAATTATATAATGAGTATATACAGTCATGTGAAAAAATAAGTACACCCGATGGAACTTGTTAACGTTTTTTTGACATATTTGGATAAGCAAACATTTAATCCTCTTTGAAACAGTGCCTATTAATAAAGTTGATATACTTGAACAAAACCACAAGGAAAATTAACTTTTTCAATTATTTATTCAACAGAAATATCAATAGAGGTGATAATCTTCTGTGGAAAAATTATTCACACTCTTGACCTCAGAAGCTAGTATCACCACCGTTAGCAGAAATAACTTCTTGTAAGCGTTTTGCATAATTGTCCACTAGTCTGACATCGGCTTCCTGGAATTTTTGGACACTTTTCCATGCAATATTCTTTCAGTTGCAATATTTTTGAAACAGCTAGCCGTTTCAAATCCTCCACAACATTTCAATGCGATTCAAATCTGGGCTTTGACTAGGTCATTCCATAACCCTCAATTTCTTCTTTTTGAGTCAGTTCTTGGTGGATTTGCTAGTGTTCTAAGGATCATTATCTTGTTGAAAGGTCCACTATCGGTTCAATTTCAACTTTTGGACAGATGGCCTCACATTAACTTCAAGCACTCTTTGATATGATGTAGAAATCAATGAATGCAAGCTGTCCAGTTTCTGAGGCAGAGAAGCAACCCCAAACCATAAAATTTCCACCACTGTGCATCACAGTTGGTATGAGGTGCTTCTCTTGAAAAGATGTCTTTGAAATGCACCAAACATGTCTGCTGCTACTGTGGCCAAATAACTCTATCTTTGATTCATTTGTCCAGAGCACATTATTCCAAAAGGCCTGGTCTTTGCCTATATGCTCATTGGCATTCTACAGTCTTGCTTTAATATTATTTTTAGACAGCAAAGGCTTTTTCCTGGGAAACGTCCTGTGCAGGGCAAATTTGTGCAATCTTTTTCTGATTGTAGAAGCATGTACTTTGAGACCAACAGCAAGACTTACTAGCAGATCCTGTGTTGAAATTTTGGGTTCTTGGAGACTTCATTTTGCATCAGACTGTCTGCTCTTGGGCTGAATTGGCTGGGACAGCCAGTCCTGGACAAATTGACAGTCATTTGAAATTTGCGCCATTTGTAGATGATTTTTCTTACAGTGGAATGATATATTTAAGATAATTTGGAGATCTTTTTAAATCCCTTGCCAGACTCACAGGCATCCACAACCTTTCTGCTGATGGCCTTAAAGAACTCTTTAGATATTGGCATGAAGACACTACACACCTCAATAGCAAACACCAGCCACTAGATGTGAGAGGGGTATAAATCAGCCAGGTTCTACCTGGACTCTCTAAGTAGGTTCTAATCACTGGCACACAATGTTGAACACCTGATTCTAATTTTATTGAATTGAAGGTGTGATAAATGTCGGGGTGCACTTACTTTTTCCATGTGACTGATCTATTTTTTGTTCATTTAAATTGTGATCATTACTACAACTGGCAATTTTATGTGTCATTATATTGAGTATATCACCCTTTTAATAGATACTGTTTCAAATAGGATAAAATGTTTGCTTGTCCAAAAAAAAAAACAAAACCGAACAACAATTTCCATCAGATTTTTTCACATGACTGTACTTACACAACTTCATTCAGTATATGTTTTTCTTAAACAGCATCTTTTATAAAAGAGAACATAATACAATACCTGTATTTTATCATTTTGTAAACCTTCTGTTAGAAGCAGCTTGTGCTGCAGGAACCGCTGATATACCTGCACAGCAGCAAGGAGGCCATGGAGCCTTGCTATGGTCCTGTAGAGGGATGGGAGCAGCTGAGGAGCACCCTGACAGCTGTCCTGGACACCTATAACCAGCTTTATTCCACCATGAATCTAGTGTTGTTTCAAGAAGCCATGCAACATGTGTACGTGTTTTGCCTAGTGTCTACTTCAGCAAATCATGCTAATGCAGAATTAATTTTGCTTTGATGTAGGTCTGTATTAGAGTATATTTTCCTAGTGTACATTCCAAAACATGAACTGGCCCAAACACGGTTCTGGTTCATTTATTGCCAACAGGACAGACGACTTGAAAGAGGCACTGTGACTATAGTACAAGTAATTTCATTGTGGTGCACAACAGCTCCATTGTTAGTTCAACATGGAATAAATGTTTTGAATTATTTTATTCCTATCTGTGATTGGATGCAATGAAATGAATGTCAAAATTGCTCATCAGTGGGGTTTGTCAGTGATCACAGTAACAGCAAGGAAATTAAGTTATATATAATGCTGTGTTGTGCGGATAATTAATTTGTCCTCAATTGCAAGCACGTTACTTTGTGATTTAAATTATTCAGCTGTCGGATCAGCCGAATCCTGGTGTGTCAGCGTGGTCATGCTTTGCTGGTGGGTGTGAGTGGCAGTGGCAAGCAGAGCCTGACTCGTCTGGCTGCCTACTTCTCTGATATGAACACCTTCCAGCCCATCTTGCACAAAGGGTACAGTGTCCAGGACCTGAAGGTAGCCACCTCAACAGATTTCTATGAACTTACTAACCTCAATGGGTTAAGTAATATCTGAACTAATAAGTGAAAGTACATTAAAAGTTGATCAGATATGTTCAGACGAGACTAGATCAATGCTCCAATAATATTACGTTCTAGTAGTACTAGCAGAGATGACAGTGCCCATCAGTTTGAAGATAAATTTATAATGGCAGTGATTCATTAGCAGAGATCATGTTTTCTTTTAGACAACATTTCCTCTAATCAATATCCACTCCTGCTCTGTGCATACCATTGATCTCGTTTAGTCCTGCCTGTACTCGACAAACGAAGGACTGTCAGATACTATTAAAGAGTCTGGGCAAATATTTCAATGCCCTATTGATGAGGCTGCTGCTATCGTTTAATTCATCATGGTGTGTGAATCTCAGGCCATTTGGGTCTGCTGCATTGATCAACACACTTAACACTCTGGAGACAGCATATGCAATGCCCTTTATACATTGTCCCAAAATACCCTTTATCCTTTGATGCATTTAAAGATGTTTTTTATTGACCTTTAGGACAATAGAGAACAGAAAGAGGGCGGAGACTGCATGTACAAAGCTTAGTTTGTTCTAGAAAACATCGTTTTTAATCATGCTAGTGCAGGTTTTTCTCATTCTATAATCCTGTTGTGATCGCTCAGGTGGATCTAGCAGGTCTCTGTGTAAACACTGGGGTGAAAAACCTTCCTACAGTTCTCCTGCTCACAGATGCTCAGATCCCTGATGAGCGCTTCATTGTCATCATCAGCACCCTGCTTTCCTCAGGTCAGACTTGTTTGGTCTTTCTCCTACAAACATTGCATTGCATACTCAGCTCCTAAAATTGAAGCTTCTCTCCTCACTGCCCCCTGGGACATCTATTCCCTACACACTTATACACACTCTCGTAAAACAGGGGGCCTCA
Source organism: Noturus placidus (assembly GCA_022414735.1). NCBI lineage: Eukaryota > Metazoa > Chordata > Actinopteri > Siluriformes > Ictaluridae > Noturus > Noturus placidus. The sequence goes on along the minus strand of JAFFST010050388.1, from coordinate 323,378 downwards.
TTGTATGCTTGTCTGATGAATGGGAAACACATGTAAATGTGGCGGTGGAAGTGAAGTAGATTAACGGTGACTGGGACAGGCTGCTATGGCATTGGATCAAGCCCTCTAACACACAGATGGTGCTGCTCATCTGTCACTGATGCCAGACCTAGGGGTTAAGACCTGCTCTTGTTGTGTGAATTAGAATAAAGTACCTGATTATTTAAGGTTTTAAATTCTAAAAGCATGTGTAGACCTACAGTGAAACCATAACTAATTCTTGTGTTTGCCTAGTGTTAAAATTATGTTTTAAAATCATCTATTTAGTAATTATTTAGTATTATAGTATTATAAAATGGATGAATTTATTATAAAATGTATTATAGGAACATTAAGTACATATCATATTATATTAAAGTATACCTTAGGATTACTATTTTATATACTAAAGATTAAAGATGGTGGCAAATGGAGATGCAGTGGATTTCTATTCATTGAAACAAAAAATTCTTATTCATATCTTCACTTACTGCCCACTTTATTAGGAACACATTGCTAATACTGGTAGGACCTCTTTATTCTCAGAACAGCGTCAATTCTTTGTGGCCTGGTTTCCACGGGATGTTTTAGAATTTCCTTTGAGATTCTGATCCATGTTGACATAATTGTATAACAAGATTGCTGCAGCTGCATGTTCTTGCTGTAAATCTCCCATTCTACCACATCCAAAAAGGTGTTCTTTTGGGTTTAGATCTGATGACTGGGGATTCCACTAAACTACACCAAACTTTAACCAGTTTGAGATGACCTGTGTTTTGTGACATGGTGCATTATTATGCTGGAAAAGACATTATAAGATGGGTAAACCGTGGTCATGAAGGGATGCACATGATCAACAGCAATACAGAAATCATCGTAAGCGACCAAAAGGATACCAAAGCAGGCACGATTGGTGTTACAGTGATTAACATGATTGGTGTTAAGGGAAAACATTCCCCACACCATTACAGCACCGCCACCAGCCTGAACTGTTGACATGAAGTAGGCTGGATCCATGTATCCATGCTGTTGGTCTGAATCCTACCAAACCATTTGTATGTTGCGGCAGAAATCAAGATTCCTCAGACCAGGCAATGGTTTTCCAGCTTTCATCTGTCCAGTATCTGCCTCACAGTTCAGCATGTTGTGCCTTCTAAGATGCATTTCTAGGCTTTCTGTCAGCTCAAAGCAGTCTGGCCGCTGAACTATCTCATCAGCATGTCATTTCTGCCTGCAGAACCACTCCTCGTCGATGTTTTTTGTTGTTATACACAGAGGGTAGGGTCAACATTTGGCACCAACAGCATGAATCCATGGACCCAACCTGCCTTGTGTCAACAGTCCATGCCGGTGGAGGTGGTGTGGGGAATTCTTTCTGGGCACACTTTGGGCCTGTTAATACCAATCAATCATTGCTTGAGTGCCAAAACCTGTTTAAATATTGCTGCTGACCATTTTCTATTTTTTATACCATTCTTTATCAATTTTAGAGACTCTTGTGCTTGAAAATCTGAGGAGCTCAGCAGTTTCTGAAATGCTCAAACCAGTCTGGTACCAACAACCATGCCATGATCGCAGAGTGTCACTAAGGTCACATTTTTATGATAGGATTTGGCTATCAGTCAAAGTACGACAACATAGCTAATAACCAATTCTTTCATTTAAAGTTTATGTTTATTTACATTGATCATACTTGCTGTGAAATGAGTAAGAGAATTGAAGGAGGGACATTTGTTTGTCAAGGCTACAGTGCAATTCCTCATACTTTTCAATAGCAATATAAAAGTGATTTTGTAATCTGTACATTTCTATAGAATTGACCTGGTTTATTTGTTGTTTTTTTGGAAAACATGATGGAATCCCTCTTCAGTTAAAGCTGAGTATAAATGAAAGAAGTGTAAAGTAGTTTTTTTGCTGATGTGTGCTGTTGCAGGTGAGATTCGAGAGCTGTTGTCCGATGAGGATGTGGACACTGTAGTGAAGGAAGTAAAGAGGGAAGTTCGTGACTCTGGCTTGTTGGACACCACAGAGAATTGCTGGAGGTTCTTCACAGACCGTGTCCATCAAAATCTCAAGGTCTTACAACTTGGATGTTCTATAGAGCACAGCTCCATGTCCTCTAAAAATAAGTGATGACTTTATCTAGTTGAAAATTAAGTGCTCATAGATTACGTGTGTTTGTGTTATGCGTGTGTGTAGGTGGTGCTGTGCATGTCTCCTGTAGGTAACACCCTGCGTGTTCGTGTGCGCCATTTCCCAGCTCTCCTCAGCTGCACTACAGTGGACTGGTTCCACGAGTGGCCCCAGGAGGCATTGCAGTCAGTCAGCCTACGGTTTATAAAGGAGCTTCATGGCATTGAAGTGAGCTATAGTTAAAACTTTAAAAAAAAAAATCCATCTTTTACACAGGGCCATTGTGTTTGAGTTGACATTTCAAGTTTGGTTTCAGCTTCTTCAGTGTCCTCTGTTCACACTCTTTAGTTTGTTCTAGGTCCCTCATCATTAGTTTCACTCTAAATTGAAGACAAATGGGTGATCACATGCACCATGAGCATTATGACAGACACAGTTTCTCTTTCATTCTCCCTCACCCTCTCTGTATCTCTGTCTGTGATGTTGTTTTCCCTGCTCCAGTGGAACAATCACTAAGCAGGATCATTTATGCTAATGAAGCAACAATGATTAATACACTCAGACTGGCCCTCTAAGGAGCCACAGCTGTTTCAGACATTGCCAGACTGTGTGTATATGTGTGTGTCTGTCAAATGACTCAAGACCAGCTGTTAGCATGCAAGTTCCCACAGTTATTGCCGGATCCATGTACATTACTTTACTGATGAACTGATATTGTATTATTAAAATGGTCATTTTACACAGTGCCAGAAAACCACACAATATTTAGTGTAATAACAGAAAGGTTTATTAATTTATTAAAATTAATTAGATGAGGAAATTTGTTTTCCTAAAGGCATTTCAGGTATCATAATAATGCTGTATTTTCCTCTAATGGTAAATCTAAATGTGCACTGATTTTATATCATGCATTGATAGCCACCCACGCAATGAAGGCTACACCAGCAGGGATATTTCAAGAAAGTCCGAGTCCATGAGATGCTAGCCACATTCACTTTATTCCATATGCTGTGTTTCAGCTATAAGCCATTATTTTCCCAGCGTAATCGCACTCTCTCACTCACAGCACCTAAATTTCAAATTGAGTAAGTGAAGTATCTACAAACTTGGAGATGAATTCAGGATTTATGAAGATGATATTTCAGGGCCCGTCACAGGCAAGGATGTTAAAGAGTGCTTAATCCAGCCAGCTCCTACTCATGTACTCTCTCTCTCTCCCCTTCTCCTTCTTTACAGCCAGCCATTCAGGAACCCATCAGTCTTTTCATGGCCCACGCTCATGCCAGCGTCAAGCAGGTGAGCGAGTTCTATCAGCAGAAGGAGAGGAGGCACAACTACAGCACACCTAAGAGCTTCCTGGAACTACTCAGGCTGTTTGGTGCACTATTGGAGAAGAGAGACATGCAGCTGCAGCAGAGGCTTAGCAGACTGAACTCAGGCCTCCATAAACTGAAGACCACTTCCTCACAGGTAATCTTCCCTGAATGAGCCAAATGCTATAGTCCCGTCAAAGCTGGAGGTGTGGATTAGCATTATTCTTTGTCTTTAGAATTCTATAGTTATTTTTTCATATATAATTTTTTATATCCATTCAGTTTTGCCCGTATATAGCACGAAAAATCCTGTACGCCAAATGCATGGTGAACTGTGCAGTTCTATAGAGGAGAATTACAGTGGTGTGAAAAAGTGTTTGCCCCCTTCCTCATTTCCTGTTCCTTTGCATGTTTGTCACACTTAAGTGTTTCGGAACATAGACCA
>JAFFST010050388.1:298654-318517 GCA_022414735.1 Noturus placidus | reverse complement strand
CAACCACAGTTATAGTAAGGGGGGCAATCACTTTTTCACACAGGGCCATGATGGTTTGGATTTTTTTTCACCTTTAATAATAAACACCTTCATTTACAAATTGCATTTTGTGTTTACTTGTGTTGTCCTTGACTATTGTTTAAATTGGTTTGATGTCCCGAAACACTTAAGTGTGACAAACATGCAAAGGAACAGGAAATGAGGAAGGGGGCAAACACTTTTTCACACCACTGTACCTACCCCCTTTCCATACTTTTTTAAGATCCTTCCTCTACAACAGGCATAAAAATAAAGAAATAAACAAATTGTCATTGTTTGCATAAAAAGTACCATCCCCCATCTTTCCTATTCTCCTATATCACTAAAAACCTGTGCTCTTAATTGAAGGCAAAAGAGCTGCATATCAATGTTCTGTATTGACGATTGGTCTTGTATCCATTTATAAGCATCTTCAACTTTGTTAAACATTGCAGGAAGAGCATTAATAGAATTTTCTCTTGGAGAGACTGTCTATTGCAGCGTACTAATAATTGTAAAACCAGTGTTTTGAAGAATTTAAGTATCTAGGCCATTTAAGAAAGCAAAAACTTCATTTTTTAAAAAATATTTTCAAATTTGATATACAGTGTCACTATATGTGTATATTCAAATATTTACTTTTTATAATGTATTCTAATTTCTTATCATTTTCTTTAATAAGTTTTTTTTTATTTCTATGTAAGTGATCATAATAAACTTATATATATATTAAGAGTGGACTTAACAGGTAGGTTTTGTAAATTTGGAAAGTTGCTTAGACGGAATGTATCTGTAATACTTAACTTCTCTCCTAATTACTATTAGCATACTGGATAGAGGAATACTGACTGATAATATGTAATCCAGTATGGACTGACACAATGTTTGCCGCCATCTACATCTACATTTATTCATTTAGCTGACGCTTTTTATCCAAAGCGACTTACAAATGAGAGATACAAGCAAAGTGATATCAAGTAGAGAACAATACAAGTAGTGCTACTATACAAGATCTATTAATTGAGTTCTAGAAGAAGCAACGTGCGCAGAGTAGAGGTGTAAGTGCGTTTTTTATTTATTTATTTATTTATTTATTTATTTATTTATTTATTTATTTATTTTTATGAGTTGGTTAGGTGTTCACGGAAGAGGTGGGTCTTTAGCTGTTTCTTGAAGATGGTGAGTGAATCTGCAGTCCGGATTGAGGTTGGAAGATCATTCCACCACTGAGGAACAGTTAGTGTGAAGGTTCTGGAAAGGGACCTTGTGCCACGCTGAATAGGAACTACTAAACGTCGGTCGCTAATCGATCGCAGATTGCGTGTGGGAACGTAAGCCTTCAGGAGAAAGTTGAGGTAGGAGGGTGCTGTTCCAGACAGGGTCTTGTAGGTGAGCATCAAGACCTTGAATTTTATGCGGGCGGCTACAGGAAGCCAGTGGAGGGAGATGAAGAGGGGCGTAACATGGGTTCTTTTGGGCTGTTTGAAGACAAGGTGTGCTGCAGCATTCTGAATCATCTGCAGGGGTTTGATGGAGCTGGCTGGAAGGCCCGGAAGTAGAGAGTTGCAGTAGTCCAGTTTTCAGATAACAAGAGCCTGGACTAGTATCTGTGTAGCCTTTTCAGTTAGGTAGGGTCGGATTTTCTTGATGTTGAACAGGATGAATCTACAGGACCGAGCAGTTGTTGAGATGTGGTCTGTTAAGGTCAACCTGTCATCAAGAGTCACCCCAAGGTTCCTGGCCGTCCTGGTTGGCTTTAGTGTGGTTGCGCTGAGCTGTACAGTGAGGTTGTGGTTGATTGAGGGACAGGCTGGGATGGCGAGAAGCTCAGATTTTGCCAGGTTGAGCTTAAGGTGGTGTTCCCTCATCCAGGCTGAGATGTCCGACAGGCAAGCAGAGATACGTGCAGAGACGGATGGATCATCAGGCTGGAAGTACAAATAGAGCTGGGTGTCATCAGCATAGCAATGATATGAGAAGCCATGAGACTCAATCACCTGCCCTAGAGATGTCATGTAGATAGAAAAGAGAAGTGGACCCAGAACTGACCCCTGTGAAACAACCAGTGGTGAGTTGCTGAATTTCAGAAATACCTCCCATCCATGATACCTTGAAAGATCTGTCAAAGAGATAGGATTCCACCCAGCACAGAACTGTTCCAGTTATGCCCAGGCTGGAGAGAGTTGACTGAAGGATCTGATGGTTCACAGTATCGAAAGCAGCAGAGAGGTCAAGCTGGATGAGGACAGATGATCTAGAGGTTGCTCTTTCTGTCATCTGTGATCAGAAGTACAGGAAGTAATTAAATGATTCTCACTGAACACTACAAGGCATTATAAAAGCATTATTACAGCTTGTGTCTTGACTTGCCCACATTTATTCAGATGTATGAGGGTGAAAATTGAGAGGAAAATTTTGCTAGGTATTGGAACAATTGTGACGTGGCAAGGTCCTGGGTTTGATGCTGAGATCTACTTTCTTTCTGTTTGTGTGGAGTTTCACATGTTTACCCTGTCTGTGTGATTGTTTACTGGTGTGTGTGCAGATTCAGAATGTGCTTTTAAATTGTAACACTGTGGTAACATTTGTATACTAGGTGGGAGAGCTTATGGCTAAACTGAACTCTCAAGAAGTGGAGCTGAATATAAAAAACCAGGCAGCTGAGGCTCTAATCACCAAGATTGGACGGCAGACGGAAAGAGTGAGCCAGAAGAGAAAGGATTCAGATCTAGAAGAGCAGAACGTAAGCATGCCTATTTGCTTATTGTGCCTGAATCCTATTGCCAGTTTGTCTGTAGATGAAACATATAATATAGTTATGGCTATTTTTGTTCAGGTGGCAGCCATAAAAGCAGAAGTGACACAGAGACAGAGGGACTGTGAGGATGACCTGATTAAAGCTGAACCAGCTTTAGAGGCTGCCACTGCAGCTTTAGATACTCTTAACAAGGTGATTAGCACTAGTCGAGTATTGTGCCTTAGCCCTGTAAACATTGTTCTGTAATACTGCCAAGTGGCCTTTATTCTGTTTTTTCCCCCCCAAGAATGTGCATGATAGCTGGCTAGGTTTTTGCCAGCACATTTTGGATGATCTACTATTTTCAGCTGTTTAAAAAAAAACAACCCAAAAAAAAACAACTTTTACTGTACAGGTGAACCTGACAGAGTTAAAGACGTTTCCCAATCCTCCAGAGGCTGTAACAAATGTGATGGCAGCAGTGATGGTCCTGTTGGCCCCGCATGGACGTGTTCCTAAAGATCGCAGCTGGAAGGCTGCCAGAGCCTTTATGGGCAAGGTGAATCTGTCATAGTAAATCCCCCACCTCGAAACCCCCAACACACTATTCAGATTCATGTTATTCTAATCCACAGGCAGGCCTTGAACTTGTAGACTCTAACATTATGAGCAGTGCTTGAATATGTGACATTTTCCAGACAGGGTGATGAAATATGAGTGGACTTGTTCAGTTATTAGGTGTGAGGAAGGACTGCTTTGCCACCCTTGATGTGTACATAGGGTTGAGATATATTAGAATATAAGCTTCAGGGCTATGAGGAAGATTTTTAAACATAATATTAGCTGTACATATATTCTGAAATAATAGGAGATGAAATCCATTTGAACAAAATCCATTTGACATTTTTTGGAGGCATTAATTGTTGATTCTGTCAAATGACCCAGACTTCTTCCTGCAGCTAGATGACTTCCTTCAGGCTTTGGTATACTATGATAAGGAGCACATACCTGAGCAGTGTCTGAGTACAGTGAAGCAGAAGTACCTCAGTAATTCGGAGTTTCACCCTGACCATGTTCGCACCAAGTCCTATGCTGCTTCTGGTCTCTGTGCCTGGACCATCAATATTGTGCGCTACTATGAGGTGAGAAAGAAAAACAGTATTTGTGAAAATATTCAGTAAGAATATGTAATAATAATTTCATTCTGCATACTCTTTTCTGGTTAAGATGTGTACTTTGTTGTCAAAAAATATGATAAATGGTATCAAAATACTTTATAGCTGCCGTGTCTTACTCCTTTACCATCACCTTCTTGCTTTAAAAAAAAAAAAAGAAATTATTGATGCATATTTTCAGTTCATTAGACACTAATCTTTAATATACCCGCTACGAGCCTACTAGCCACCCAGTACTTGCTGATACACATGTAGGTCATTTATTAATTTTAGTGAATTGGAAATGATGAAAAACAAACTAAAAAGAAACATAAGCCTTTTTTTGGTAATATTTATTGCTTTAAAGCAAAAAAAACTGTTTTGAACATCTCTTTTGTGTATAATGTTTTTCATTTTGAAACGAGCACTTTATTAGGAACACCTGTTCATGCAATTATCTAATCAGCCAATCATGTGGCAGCAGTGCAATGCATACAATTATGCAGCTACACCTCACTTAGTATTTCAGAATGCACAACACATCAAACCTTGAGGCAAATAAGCTATAACAGCAGAAGACCTTCATCAGGTTCCAGTTCTGTTAGCTAAGAACAGAAAGCTGAGGCTGCAGTGGGCACAAAAACTGGACAGGTGAAGACTGGAAAAACATAGCCTGGTCTGATGAATCTTGATTCCTGCTGAAGCACAATGATGGTAGGATCAAAATTTGGCACCAACAGCATGAATCCATGGACCCAACCTGCCTTGTGTCAACAGTCCATGCCGGTGGAGGTGGTGTGGGGAATTCTTTCTGGGCACACTTTGGGCCTATTAATACCAATCAATCGTGGCTTGACTGACACAGCCTGTTTGAGTATTGTTGCTGACCATTTTCTAATGGCTACTTCCAGCATGCACCATATCGCAAAGCAAAAGTCGTCTCAAACTGGTTTCAGGAACATGACAATCAGTTCAGTGTTCTTCAGTGGCCTTCCCAGTCACCAGACTGAATCCAGTAGAACACTCACAGCATGATGGTACATCTGAAAAATCTGCAGGATCTGCAACCATGTCAATATGGACCAGAATTTCAAAGGAATGTTTCCAACATCTTGTGTAATCCATGCAACAAAGAACTGAGGTTGCTTTGAGGCAAAGGTTGCTCAGTGAATGTATATGGACCTATTATGATGTGAGGTGGCGAAATAAATTTCTGTAATAACTTGTTTTTCAGGTGTACTGTCAGGTTGCGCCAAAGCGTCAGGCTCTTTCTCAGGCCAACACTGAGCTGGACAATGCTACAGCTAAACTGCTCACCATTAGAAAGAAACTGGTTGTAAGTATTGTGCTCCTTTCATGTTTAACATTTAATTTGAATGTACAGTTTATATTTGTTTACAGGTAAAGAAACATTTACTGGAAGACTTTATCAAGCATACTTAAAATAGTAATGTTTGTGCTGTGTATTGAGACATGCCTTTCTCCTGTCTGTGTGTTTTATATTCAGGATCTAGACAGGCACTTGCAGAGCCTCACAGCCCAGTTTGAGAGAGCAGCAGCTGAGAAACTGCACTGCCAGGAGGAAGTGACCCGCACCAGACAGACCATCGAGCTGGCCAGTCGTCTGGTGGGAAGCTTGCAGGTACTACATGAACAAGTAGGCCTAGGGTCAGCATCTGGCTACACAACATGCTTTTGGTGTATTGATACGGATTATAGTTTTGGCTACAAACAGAGATGCTGAGCTAGGAAGGAAGGGCTGCACCATGACAAAACAGCTACTGAACTGGCCAAGAAGCCAGTGGACACTGGCCAAATGGAGGTGAGGGAAGAGGGAGACCAAAAGCCTACTGACCTTTTTCTTTACTGTGCCAAAATAGTACATTATGTATATGGTTTGGTTTGTACATAATGCAAAATGAATATTATGAGGTTATTAGACAGCATGCTCCATTGAATATAGTAAAAATTTAAACTGTATAAGAAGTCTCATAAAATTCAAATGTAAGAATAGGAAAATAAATCTAAAATAAATTTATGAATCTATTTGAATTGACTTTTAATAATTACTTTCCAATTTTGTATTCTGTGTCAAAAAAAGTATTATTCATACAGTGTATGCTTATATTTTTCCTATAGAATACTCAGACATTTATCACCTGCATAATCCAAAATCTTTACCACTGTTAATGTGAAATAAAATTAATGTAATATTTCTTTTAGTGTTTTTATTTATTTATTTATTTGTTTGTTTATTTGGAGCATTCTACTTCCTTATTCAGAGAAATGGATAGGGCTAGAATGGGACAGCTTGGCCTTTATGCATATCAAGACAGATGATTTGTCTTTATGCCATTGACCTGGAAGCAATAGTGTTTAGACTAATAAATCAGCCCATCTATATTTAATCATTAACTCACCGCAAAGCCTCAACAGCTGTTGGAAATTAAAAACACTTCAGCCAGGACTGAGTGATATTCCAAGCAATCCATAATACATTAGGCAAAAAATTATAGTGATTTTTAACTGTCTGACAATTTATTATGTGACATGTTCTGCATGCTCGACCCTGCATAGCCGATGTTAGGCAAGATTTATCGCTGCGGTAGCATCTCAGCCATATTATTGAAGTTCTAAATGAGGCCTCAATTGATGCAGAGTGAAAACGTAACTACACTTTCAACGCCAGTTTAGGTGAATTGCAATTGTATACTTTATTGCTTGTGTTCTTTTAGTGTGTATGATCAATGGGGAGGGCACATAATCAACATATGGGCCATATGTTCATCTTCCTCCACCCCTGACATTTGATGCTATAAAGTTGTCTGCGTGGATTTAACCACTTCATTTCTGCTTTGAGAAAGTTTTGTGAGCTGATTTTTGTCAAACGTTTACACACAATCATTCTTTATTTATTTCCATATCCTATGTTGTGATAAAAAAAAATCCAAAATAAAATAAAATGATTTAATATTTTCGCATATTCAAAGTAGACACCCTTTTTGTCTAGAATTTCCAGAAATTTTTTCTTGGCATTTTCTCAACCGATTTCTTGAGGAATCTCCCTGAGATGCTTTTTATACAGTATTAAAGGAGTTCCCACCGATACTGGAGACTTATTGGCTGCTTTTCGGAATATTTCGCTCCAAGTCATTTATTTAAAAAAATATTTTTTGTAAATAAAAGGTTAGTTTTCTAATGAAAGAAATTAATATATTGGCACAATTCTATTTTTGTCTACAACACCGAACTCAAACATTTAATCATACACCTTCAGATCAAAAGGTTTTTAAGATCATGAGAAACATTTCAGTCAAGTGTCTCCAAACCTTTGACCGGTAGTGTACTTCACCTTCCTGTGTGCAGTCTGAGAATGTGCGGTGGTCAGAAGCTGCGCTGGAGCTGGAGGCTCAGCAGAAGACGCTGTGTGGGGATGTGTTACTGGCTGCAACCTTTGTCTCTTATGCTGGATATTTTATGCAGCCTTACAGGCAGCAGCTTCTAGAGTGCACATGGAAGCCTTTCCTCAAAGAACTAAAAGTATGTATTTGGCTTCTTCTATCTGATTTATCGTTCCTGAAGTTCCTCAAATTTCAAGGATTTTCTCCCTCTATATAATGTATTTGAGGTCATTTTACATTACAGAATGCTCTACTTCTGTTTCTGTGCATACCAAAATCATTGAAGCATTGATCTGAATAGCATCACTGTGTGTTTTCCTTTTCTCACACCTCATGTTCCAGCCCCTCATCCCACTAACAGAAGGCCTGGACCCTATCCTGCTGCTGGCTGAGCAAGCCAGCATTGCCGCCTGGCACAACCAGGGCCTGCCGCCCGATAGGCTGTCTGTGGAGAACGCTGTGATCCTGACTTGCAGCCAGCGCTGGCCACTCCTTGTAGACCCCCAGCAACAGGCCGGCAAGTGGCTTCGCAACCTCTACGGACCTGGACTCAGAGTGCTGCAGCATGGAGAGAAAGGGTGAACATGAATATCCTTCTACATCACCTTCAACTATACTGTTGATATTTATTGACTGCATAATGATACATACTTTAAGCTCAAGACTGAGTGTTGTATCAACATACATAATTTTCTGTTTTTGCCCTTATTTTATTTTATTTCACTATCTAGATATTTGGATGTGATTGAGCAGGCATTGGTCTGTGGAGAAGTTGTGTTGATTGAGAATGTGGAGGAAAGACTGGATGCAGTCCTGGAACCTCTGCTAGCCAGGAACACTACCAACAATGGAAGGCAAGAGATGTACTGATATGAAGATTTTATTTATATTCACATCACATGTAATCTACAGTCTTCCAGCAAAGCATGTGCATGTATAGCCATTTCTTTCTTTTTTTAACACACAAACATATTTACTTGGATTTTTTTTTCGCAAATGATTTTTTTCATGTCATCCTTATGAGGAGCGCTGAAAAGCCGATAGTCAGATATGACTTAGTACGATATAATAGCTTACTGTTTAAATTGTAGATGAATTAGTGTCGAGTGAGTTGAATTGAGGTGGGGGCAGCTGTATTGATCTTGCTTTCAGGGTGGGTGATAGATGTGCATTTGTTTGCTTATATTCTTTGTGTGACTTGAATATGAAGCAGCTCTCTTGAAGTGACTGATCAGCCTTGAGGCACTAGAGGGACTTGGGCAGCAAGTGGACTTTTATCCACTGACAGCTCCCAGGGAGTGCTGGTGGTGACAGCAAGTCTTCATAGAAATCCTTTTTGAGTTGTGATGGAAGGTGCCACCATAAGTACAAGTGCTACCATAGAATTTCGAAAGCACTCCGCTTTGGTTCTTCTTGTGCTTCACCTTAGTTGTATCACAGATATTTATATTAATAATTCACTGTTATCATTGTCATTTGTCTATTTATGCATTCTAAAAACCTTTGTCAGATATCACAAAAGTAACTACTTATCAATCAAGAATATGTGGTTTAAGCAAAAAAATAAATAAATTGTGTAATGTGTTAAATATTCTAGGCACCTTTTTCAGTGTTTAGTTATCAGGGTTCTATTCTCTGTACCTGAAGTACTCTCACACCTGTGTCTAGTGACCCGTGGCAGCGGCTCTGTGTTTAATATGACTATAAGTTTATTCCTGCGGGTGACCCACACTCCGCTCTCCACCCATGATCAATTCAGTCCGGCCGCAGCAGCCGTGATGAATCTGGTGCGGTTCCACAGCTGAAGTTCATTAATAATTGGAATGTTGCAGAGTGCAAAGTAATGAATACTAATTATTCCTTTCATGTCTGACGGAGGAACATGAGCCAATCCATCAGCTGGGACTTTAATTTGGTGGAGTAATGGTTCTATCAATAGTACATTAATTCCGTCTTGTGAAGATATAGAGTTGAAGCAAACCCGTGCTTTGGTGGAGGCTCTGGCATAAGAACCAGGGCTGTTGGCTGACTAGTGAGGGGTAATTAGAAGAAAAATTAAAAGCCACCAGGTCTGGGCAGCCAGGCTTGATTTAATTGAAATGCAGATTGGGATAAATATTGGCTGCTGGGAATATGATCTTCCAGGTTTTATTTAATATCATTTGCCTGTAGTGGCTAGCAGTTACATTCGTCATCTTTTCTGTTTTGCTCCAATTAGAGAGCTAGAAAATTGACACCAAAACGACTTGTTATTATAGATCGTAAGCTATTTTCATAGGGTAATTTTATGCTGCCCTGATTTTTTGGGTAAAAATGTTCTTTGTGTTTTGGTCACATGATACTGCGTTTTGCATCCACTTAATGTGATTTATGCTGTACATTGTGTCTATAGGTTTATCAGGCTGGGGGATAGAGATTGTGAATACAACAGCAGGTTCTGGCTTCTTCTGCACACAAAGCTGGCCAACCCTAACTTCTCTCCTGAGCTGCAAGCCCAGACCACCCTCATTAACTTTACAGTGACACAGGCTGGCCTGGAGGAGCAGCTCCTAGGACAGGTGGTCAGCCATGAGAGGCCTGACCTGGAAACCATGAAGGTTAGATAGACACCACTGCACCACCAAACTGCACATTCTCTGAGTAAATACTTGCTTATTCTAAAGGAAAAATTATTCCTTTCCCATTACAGCTGGAGCTGAGCACTGAGCAGAACCTGTGTCAGATAGAGCTGAAGAAGCTGGAGGATGAGCTGCTGAGCAGGTTGTCTGCTGCTGAGGGTAGCGTCCTGCGAGACGCAGCATTAGTGGAGCAGCTGGAACACACAAAGAACACTGTCGCACATATCCAAAACAAGGTGGGAGAATCGTGTGGCGCATCTTATGACACTGTTGTATCTGGTGGATTTCTGATGCAGTGAAAGTACAAAACTGTCTTCATGGTGTAGTATAACAGTCTGAAGAGCATAGAGCCATCAATTGTGTTAACTGTTTAATCATCAGAATTGTTTTAATGGTGAGCAGAAAGGGGAACACATCATTTTGTTGACTGTATATAAGTATAAATAAGTATATAAGTATAAATGTTCCTGTGGCTGGCGCAGGTCATAGAGGCGAGAGAGAATGAAATGAAAATCAACGAGACCCGTGAGCTCTACCGTCCGGTAGCACAGAGAGCTACTCTTCTTTACTTTATCATTAAAGAGCTACACAACATCAATCCCATGTACCAGTATTCATTTAAGGTAAAACCACATTATATTGGTATCCCATTTTGTATCCATATCTTTTTTTTTTTTTTTTAAGTGAAAGACCCAAATAAAGCCGTTTTTTTATTTATTTATTTATTTATTTATTTTAGATTTTTTAGTTTTAGTTGCTGAAAAAATGTATGACATTCTAATTGCGCTCCTTCACATCTGTAGTCTTTTAGTGCAGTATTCCACAAAGCGATTGAGCAAACTCCAGGAGATGAAGACGTGGCAGAGCGTGTCCTCTCCCTCACCGAGGCAGTCACTTATTCAATCTTCGTGTACACTAGTCAGGGCCTCTTCAAGAAGGACAAACTAACCTTTGTGACCCACATTGCCTTCCAGGTGAGGGAGACACGCCACACTGGCACATCTACCTACCCCTACCTCTCTGCCTCTCTCCCTTTTCCAGTGCCCTATCATCTACATCAATCACAGCACTTTTCTGCCCCTACATTAACTTCAATTAGGCCCTGTCAGAGGAGCGTGCCTCGTTTCTATTGATTAACCCTCAGAGTCGACAGCCCTCAGGCTGTCAGCACTGACAAAGCTCTGACAGAAGGGAAGGAGCACGATGCAGTTCCCTGTGAAGGTATCAGCTGTCTTGCCTGCTGTTGTCTGTGTACATGTACTGTCCTCCCTACAACCACAGTAAACCTGGGGAGTAAACCTGGGGCCTGATTTTTTTTTTTTAATATTTATTTTATTTTATTAATTTATTTTCATTTGATAACATCGAACAAATACAACATGAAATTACGTAAGCTAAAACTTCTAATCATTACATAAATTCAATACAAGTTAATTTGGGTCTTTGATCTCGAACGTGAATTTGATTACAGTCGCAGGATTGAGTTGTCTTTCTATAAGGAAACTGAGAATATCCCAAAGGGACTAAGAGATTTTGTACTGTCAGTTCATCTCTGAATATTATTAGAGTTGAGGAATTTAATGGTTACGTATAGGAATTCCTTACAGAGAACACGTCTAAAGCAATTCAATTTTTTCATTGAGCAAGCTGCTTCTGAACAAGTTCGAGCATACAGGTGACTTGTATTCCAAAACAGCTTTGAATTCATGTCAGCAGTCCAATCCAACTAATTCATTTATCCACTTATTATTATGTACGAAGAATGGGGTCATGTTTATTCAATGCCAAACAAAGGTACGTGTCATACCAAGGCACTGTGTTTTAATCACACTTATCTGGTTTATTAGATTCTCCTGATGAAAGGGGCCATTGAATCAAAGGAGCTTGATCTTCTTTTGCATTTCCCAGTGGATTTCAGCAGTGGAAGTCCTGTCAGCTTCCTGTCTGATCGGGCCTGGGGAGCCATCAGGGTAAATACCATCTGAGCGTTGACATATTAAAAAATAAAATAAATTTAAGTAACATATTTCTGGATTTGGAATTTTTAAAGAGTAGTTTGGATTTTTAAGAATATCGCCTTTATAGGCACACTGTGTCTGCGGTGACATTTGAATTGAGACTTCCTGTGTTATATAAATTAATTATGACATGGTAAAAGAATAAAATCAAGTAGCTGGTTACAAATTCCTGATATTCTCGCCACTCATATTTTTATCATACAGTATATCTGTGTTCAATTGCCATAATAATACAGGATCACTCACATGTTGAACTATCATAAACATGGAAAAAAAATTAATTTATCCAAAAGTGGTATTAAGAAGTTTAAAGTATAAAATTTACCTTGATCTATCTGAAGAGATCAAGTATATATACAGTAAATGGTAAATGGCGCACTTATATAGCACTTTTATTCAAAGCGCTTTACACTTTGTCTCATACACCCATTCACTCACACACCAATGGTAGCAGAGCTGCCATGTAAGGCACAAACTTGCCAACTTAGGGTTCTGTGTCTTGCCCAAGGACATTTCGGCATGTGGAGTCACACGGACCAGGAATCGAACCGCTAACCCTACAATTAGTGGACAACCCGCTCTACCGACTGAGCCACAGCCGCCCACAGCCTACAGTAGTACTAATATAATCTTATCCTCCACCTCAGGGTCTGTCAGTACTGGAGGCATTTCTTGGTCTAGACCGTGATGTAGAAGGCTCACCTAAGCGCTGGAGGAAGCTGGTGGAATCTGAGTGTCCAGAGAGAGAGTGCCTCCCTCTGGACTGGAAGAAGAAAAATACTCTGCAGAGACTCATTATCCTCAGAGCCATGCGTCCTGACAGGATGAGCTATGCGCTCAGGTGGGAATTTTTACAGTGCCACTTAAACATCTCTACAACGCACAGGCCGCAGACAATACCCATGAGAATGTAAACATTATTTGCAAATGAATGACACTTTAGCCTATATATAGGACTGTGCAAAAGTTTTAGGCACATGCAAAGAAATGCTGTAGAGCAAAAATGCCTTCAAAATAATTAAATTAAATTAAATGTTTCTCCATTTAGAAAATACTATAAAGAGAAATAAACAGTAATAAATGAAAGCCAATATTTTGTGATTAAAAAAAAAGAGTAGTCTTGGGTAGAATTAGTGCAGTGTTATGAGGAAATGAGCTGTAAGTTTTATTGAGCACCTTGCAGAACCAGTCACGGTTCTTCTGGAGACTTTGACTGTCGCAATTCCAGTCTTGCTGCACTTATTTTTGCAGCAAAATCCAGCAGACGTCATTGTGTTTTTTGTCTGAAAAATGTCTCTTACCACTTAATATACTGCTTTCTTTACTGACATACAAACACTTTTTCTGTAACATTTCATTTTGTGCTGGAAAACTAATGTTTGGGAATCTAACATGTTTTTGTACTGACTCGATAATGTCGATAAAGTCATCAAATAAAAAAAAAACAATAACAAAGTTTGTACAAAAAATAGGGTGCCTAAAACTTTTGCACAGTGCTGTATATACAAAACTGATTAAGTGATGTACAAATATATCGGTGGTCACTATTTTGTGTGTGTGTGTATTTATGTGGTTACTCAATGATAGGAACTTTGTGGAGGAGAGTTTGGGCTGCAGATATGTGGAAACAACCAGGATAGAGTTTGAGAAGTCTTATGAGGAGAGCAGTCCTTCAACACCAGTCTTCTTTATCCTGTCTCCTGGAGTCAACCCATTGAAAGATGTGGAAACACTCGGTGTGTGCTATAATGAATGTGTTGTTTCCACAATCACAGTGGAAACAGATAGACAGTAACAGATATTTTACATTGAACCACTTTAAAAGAATTGAATGGTATTTAAAGGTTTAAATGCCTTGAGTTTAAACAGTTTAAAGGTATTATTTTAAAGGTATTCGTTGAAATAGTTTAAAGGTATTTAAACCACTTTAAAGATATCTTGAAGAAACTGTGATTTGCAATATTTTCATATAGTTCATATGTCTAGCTTCATTTCAGCTTTTTTTCTGGCCTGGAAATGAACAGATATAGCCAGGGGTCAGGCCTGCATGTTTGCCCTAAAAAGGGGTTTGTCAGGTATACATCGTTTTAGAAGAAGAGCGTTCGGGTGTTGGGATGTCATAGTGGCTTGTCATTGTTTTCATTGAAAAAATGACAAACTGCTCTTTTAACTATGTGTTGTGCTGAATCTGATATGTAGGGCTGAAGCTGGGCTTCTCCATAGACCGGGGAAACCTTCACAACATTTCACTGGGACAGGGCCAGGAGAGTGTGGCTGAGAAGGCTTTAGAAATGGCAGCCTCGAAAGGCCACTGGGTCATTCTCCAGGTACTATAGCACTCTTCTGCAACACTTTCATTTAGTATTTATGGTAAGACTCATATGTCCTGGATAAGCCAGTGTGTTCCAATGCAAAATCTGAAAGTGTGATTCTTTAGCATAGTCATTTTCAAGGACAATGCAGAGATCCTTCTTGTATTAAACAGAATGTGCATTTAGTGGAGCGTTGGATGGATCATCTGGAAGGTCTTTTGAAGAGTACAGGGCGAAAACCTCACCCACAGTACAGAGTGTTCATGAGCGGACAACCTGCTCCCAGACCTGAAGAGCACATCTTTCCCAGAGGCATCCTGGAAAATGCACTCAAACTGACTAGTGAACCACCGACAGGCATGAATGCCAGCCTGCATGCCGCACTGCACAACTTCAGCCAGGTCAGAGCTCCATGTAATCTAAGACTGATGTATGTCTGGTGGTTTGGGAAAACTGGTCAGATTTCACTATGGCTAAATTCTGGAAATCAGCCAGAATTGGGGTATTGGCCCTATAATCTATTACTCATCTCTATGTTAAGAATTTTTTTATTTAGACTATTATATCCTTGCCTTGGCTGCCTGCCTGCAGAGATCATGTTTGGTAAGGAGCCACTTTAACTAATACCAGTTATAGTATTTATTTTGCAGACTGATTTTTAAGTATGTATATTTAAATTTTTGCATGCATACTTAAAATTGTAGTATGCATACTTTTTTTAAGTATGCATATAAACGTTGTGTATAATTTATTAAAAAGCATACATATTTTGTATAATTATTGTTTAGTATTTGTACATATTTTTACTGATTTATTCTTTCATATTTCTTTGCTTAAACATCTGTGTATTAGTAAATTAGGTAAACGTTACTTAGTATATTAATTTATAGGGTAAGCTTGTTAAACTTTTGCTGGATCTTGCAAATCTGACCAGGATGAATATATTGGATGAATTACATGTTTCAGCATGATTCAGATGCTCAAACTGACATATAAGGAATAGTAAACATCTAAGCTTTGACCAAAGAACCTAACTGATAACCATTTGGAAAAGAAACATGTGCAGTGAAATAGTTTTAATCACATTTCCATGATAGCAGTGTGAAGATATGCATTTATTAAAACATGCCGTTAACAGTACTGTTCCCCACGTTCTTGGCAGCCATGAAAGAAGTAGAGCTTCCCCATGTCCTAAATATTACTTTTACCCCTGAGACTTACAGACGTAGATCAGATGTTTTGAAATAAAAACATGCTGGATTTCTCAAGTATATTTAGTTTGCAAACTTATTTTTAAGTATGTGTATTTAAATTCTGGGGCGCGCAGTGGCTTATTTGCACATTTGCAAAACACCTCCAGGGTCCGGGGCCCGGGGCCTTCATGTTCTCTCCATGCTGCGAGGGTTTCCTCCCCCAGTCCAAAGACATGCATGGTAGACTGACTGGCGTGTCTAAATTGTCCGTAGTGTATGAATGGGTGTGTGAGTGTGCATGTGATTGTGCCCTGCGATGGACTGGCACCCTGTCCAGTGTGAACCACGCCTTGTGCCCGATGCTTCATGGGATAGGCTCCAGGCTTCCCGTGACCCTGAAACGGAATAAGTGGTAGAAGAAGGATGGATGGATGGTATTTAAATTCTGGCATGCATATAAACTGTGTACAACTTATTAAAAAGATGCTCAAACTGACATATAAGGAATAGTAAGAACCTAAGTCTTGATGAATGACTTCAGTGGTGAGTTGGCATAAAGGGTAGTGTTATTACTTCACGTTTCAAGGGTTGTAGGTTCAATGCTGAACTGTGGTCACTTCTGTTGTGTTTCACGGTTCCTCCTCTGCCTGTGTGGATTTCCTACAGGTTCGGAGTTTTCTCCCACCTCTAAAAATTTTAGTATGCATACTTATTTTTTTAAGTATGCATATAAACTTTGTGTCTATACTTAGTTTGTGTACAACCTTTTTTTTTTTTTTTAAAGTATACTTATTGTTTAGTATTTGTAAATCTTTTTACTGATTTCTACTTTCACATTTCTTTGCTTAAAGACTTCTTTGTATCAGTGCATTAAGTAAACGTTGGTTAGTTAATTAATCTATACAGTAAGCTAGTTAAACTTTAGCTTGGTCCTGCTACAATGAGGAGTTGGCATAATGGGCCTGTGTGGGTTTCCTACAGGTTCTCCAGTTTTCTCTCACCTCTGGAAAACATGCCACTTATTGGTTTAGCTAAAAGTCTGACTTGTGAGTCTACCATGACTCTGACCAGGACAAATATGTACATTTACATTTATTCATTTAGCAGACGCTTTTATCCAAAGCGACATACAAATGAGACACACTCACACACCAATGGTAGCATGCAAGGTGCTAGCTTGCCATCAGGGGCAACTTAGGGTTCTGTGTCTTGCCCAAGGACACTCCGGCATGTGATCACCCGGGCCGGGATTCGAACCACCAACCCTACGATTAGTGGATTAGTGGACAACCCGCTCTACTGACTGAGCCACAGCCGCCCTAGTAATCATGTAGATGATTCAGATGCTCAAACTGACATATAAGGAATAATAAACACCTAAGGATTGACCAGTGAACCGAACCGATAAGTAGTTTTTGGATAAAACCCTTGGAATAGAAACTTGACCTTAATATTACTTTTACCTGTGAGCCTTACAGACGAAAATTGGTTTGAAATAAAAACATTCTGGATTTTGCGAGTATATTTATTTAGCAAACTTATTTTGAAGTATGTGTATTTAAATTTTGGCATACATACTTATTTTGAAGTATGCATATAAACTTTGTGTACAGCTTATTACTAAGCATATTCTATTTTGCATGCTTTTTGTTTAGTATTTGTATATATTTTTACTGATTTGCACTTTCACATTTCTTTGCTTAAAGATGCTGCCAGAGTTCAAATTTAAAGTAGCATTTTTGTATTTACTTACTTCTGATTCTGAATAAATAAACATTATGACATGTCTGTATTGATTTGATGGTCAGAAGCTGTCCTAAATGACGAATAACCTAAAAATCACAAGCATGACATTTAAATAAAATAATGTTAGATATGCAATTTATTTGATCCTTAAAATAAAAAAGATTAGATAATTGTGCTAAATAGTGAAAAAAACTTGCTAATAGTCCATCACCTGCAGCTTTCTAATTGGCATGGGCCGCCAGTCAAAAAACAAGCCCACACATGCAAAACCTCCTTAAATTAAATACTATAGTTATTGTACCTGTACAATGAGACTCAATCACACTCACTTTATATAACTTATATAACTCACTTTATAATAACTTTACATTATCATGTAATTAGGAACTTGTTTAAATTAGGTTAATCATAAGTTTTGATGAAATACTGCATATGCCTTGCCTGCAATATACCGCGTGATCACACGTGACGAATCGTGTGACCCTCTCTAAAACCCTCACCGTTTGATCAGGCTTTTGAATACTTACCTGGAATTGTGAAACATTTAAGCCCATTCAGTTAGTAATCAAATGCAGTCTGTCGAAATGGTCACGATGCTCATGCACTATCTCATCCTCAAAACAGAGAAGAGTGCTTACACACTTTTTTTAAAAAAACATAATGAAAATACATGAACAACAAGCAATTTACCCAACAGAATATAAATAATCAGTAATTATTTCCCCACCAATGTCAGCATGAAAAGAGATCAGTGGAGTGAAGAGACTGACAGACTTAAAAAAAATTTTTAAATCACATTACTTCTAGTTGATTTTTTTATTTAAGATTTATACATATTTAAAGTTTTCAGGACTTTGTAGTTTAATATGACACAATTTGGCCACATGAAATGTCCAGAACGCGACACTTATGTATCCTAGGGTATGATAAATGCTGCATGTGCATGTAGATTATACTTACACACATATTAATATTGTATGAGTTTATGCACTTGCTTGTCAATATTAAAGTGTATTTTATTATAACCTCCAGTTCATGTCTGTCTGTCTGTCTGTCTGTATCCTGATAGGAAACGTTGGAGATGTGTTCTCACGAGCAGGAATTTAAAGCACTGCTGTTCTCTCTCTGCTATTTCCACGCTTGTGTCAGTGAGAGGAGGAAGTTTGGACCTCAGGGTTGGAATCGCTGCTACCCATTTAACACTGAAGACCTCACCATCTCCATTCATGTGCTGTATAACTACCTGGAGGTTAATTCAAAAGTAAGTACAGTGTATACATCTAACACACAAGAAGAACACATTTAAAATGCATCTTTTAAATAGTGTGTTTGGTCTATTTCTATGATATTGGTAGAATTTGGCTTTGATATTATTTGACATGGAGAGGAAGGGAGGGAGAGAAGGAGAGAGGGAGGGGGAGAGAGGGAGGGGGAGAGAGAGAGATTCACTTCTCACCGTTTCTGTGAGATCTCATAATAGGTTTTAGTCTTCTCTGCATCATGCTGGTCACAAACAATTATCCTCCCTGCACAATTCCCCCTTCAAAAGAAAACAACAAAAGAAAAAAAACAAGAAACGAATGTCCTTCATTATGTTAACCAAACACTAACCTGTACGTGCGTATACAGGGGATTCATTAGGCGGCCAATGAAGCGTCACGCTAAATGTAATTACACACAGTGCGCGTGACATCTCGCACCATTCCATAAGTGATCACTGCAATTAGGCCTGATGAAGGAAGCAATTTGCAAAACAATACAGATACAAATGACTGTGAACTGCCAGCTTCTGTCATCAGCTCTGAGGTTCGTACTCACACCCTTTACTCTCCTCGAGACGCCCACATCACTGTAGGGTTTTTTTTTCCACATGATCCCAGTACTGTATGATCTGACATGACTAGCTGTCACTGAACACACTGTGAAAGTATGAGTACTGCTCTCGAGACAATAAAAATAATATGCAATTTAAATACCACATAATACAGTTTTACACAGTAAACCTGTCTCATATGTATATTTATACCATATATATGTTATGAAATTCACAGCTTGTAATGGCAAAGTAAATGCATAAAAGACATTTTTATTGAGGAAAGCTAATGCTGATCGTGTTTCTGTTTGAGGTGCCATGGGAGGACCTGTGTTATCTGGTAGGAGAGATCATGTATGGAGGACATATCACTGATGACTGGGATAGGAGACTCTGCCGCACGTATATACAGGAGCTCCTTAATCCAAAAATGGTAAGATTAATTATTCCAATTATTATTTGAATTATTCTAAAAAATTATATAGTTTATGGTGTTGTTGCACAAAGAATCTCTTAGAAATGTACCAGTTCTCCCAGCAAAATATAAAGATACAAATATAAAGAATATATCCAGCAAAATTCATTTTAAAACATACTCTGTCCCTTCACAAACCTGTCACTTTTTTCCTGTCCTTATTCGGCAGATATCTGATATCTGTCACGTTTTGCGCTGGAGAGGAACCAATCGCGGTAAGAAGGCGGCGTGGTGAACGGGAGTAGCGTGCCGAGGAAATAACTAAATCCAAATCGAAGACGATAGAAGACGAAACCAAAAACGTAACGAGGTCAGGCGATCAGGCGAACAGACTAGAACAGGATAAACAGGAATCGGAATCGATAGGCGTCAAAAAGG
>JAFFST010050388.1:227196-239693 GCA_022414735.1 Noturus placidus | reverse complement strand
CACCTATCGCGGGTTCTTTTTGGAACGTAAGCCCCGCGAAAAACGAGGGATCACTGTATATATGTATATATGTGTGTGTGTGTGTGTGTGTGTGTGTGTGAGATCAATCACACTAATAACGAGATAATGCATTTTTAATCAGAGCTCCCTATGTAACATACAAAGAGTTGTGAATCCAGGTGTGTAATGGCAATTAATGGAAGTGTTTAACTCTGCTTAGTGGCTCATGAAAACTACATTTCCCATGGGGCCAGACAGCATGGCATCCATTAGACTAAAATAGAGCTGGTCTGGGAACCATGCCTCAGTAACCCTGTCTGTGAAGTTCTACTTAATGTTGTCTTTTAACTACCAGAGAGAGAGAGAGAAAAATCCGTACATAGAGCATCCAAAGTCTACAATCATATCTACCACAAACTACAATACAGAAACACACAGAAGCCAGTAATCTGACTCATGGTTTCAGCTTTGCTTACCCGTGTTTAATGCACCGAAAATGTATTAAATGGACTATAGCTTATTCAAAATGCAGTAAGGTTACCAGTGCATTGTGTAACGCGTTACTGTAATTAAATTACTTTTCCCCTGAAAGAAAGTAAAGTAAGGGATTACTCTTCATTTTTAATTGTTACTTATGATGTACCTGCCTTACATACTGTATAGACTTTCAGCAAAAACTGTATAAAACAATATTGAACTTAAAATAAAAATGTATCTTTTTTTTAATGTAACTCGGCTCCTTTAAATTCGTTAGCTCTACGCTAGAGCACGAGTTTGCACCAGGTGGCTGTGAAGTTGCTCAAGTTCAAGGATGTCAGCAGAAAGGGGTGGCTGTTTTGCTGAAAGGAAATATTCCCATTACTTCATTTTTTTTTGATAAATGTAGACAAGAACATCCTGTTCTGGGTAAAAAAAATATGTTTTTTAAAACCACTATATTAAAAACACTACCTCACTCTGAGGTAGAAGCTCTTATTTTTAAGCAAGTGTATATAATTGTTGCATTAAAAAATGGTTTAATAAAGCTACGCTTAAAAAGGTATACTATTCCATGTTTGACGCAAATTTAAAAAAAAAAAAAACTTAAAGAAGAGTTTCATTTCTATTGTCCATGTGGTCAAGATTGATATAAATTTTAAGAAGTAATTAGCAATGCAATTAATTTTCAGATAGAGTAATTAATCAGTAATTTAAATACAATGTTGGTGATGTAATTAGTAATTAATGACTTTTTTTTTAAGTAATGTACACAACACTGAACATTACTTCAGATTATTCGAATCACTGGCATTAGTGTGTTAGAGATTTTATCAGTTTAAAAAAAAAATAAGAAAAAAAAACACACCCTGATTTATAACTTAGCATTTAATCACATTATTATTTTTAAATAGTTATTGCAACATTATTTTCTTTGACCCATTTAATTATTTTTTATTTTTACCCTTTACATTTATACTTCGTATTATTTATTACAGCACAGATTTACTGTATATCGATGTATAATAGTCTCTTACACACCGCACGTAGACATGCCAGACTCACTAATTCAATTATATCAATATAATTGTGTAATTGAACTCATCTTTATACATTAATGAATAATTAAATAAACATTCTACTCCATTATACTTTGGCTGCACAAACGTGGACAAGCAAGGTTTTTATGTCTGTTGCCAAGGCGAATATCAGTATACAACCCCACCTCGAGAAGCAATTCTGCAGCATTAGCTTAATGGCTGGACGGACGTAAATTGGGCTCAGCATTGCCTCGGTAATGTACAATCAGTGCACTGAACACACTGACTCTCAGATGTCAAGATGGACCAACTACACGCGAGTTTCATTACGCACTTGTTCAAGAAGGAACATATAATTATTGAGTGCATAAATTCGGGTATTTTCAGAAGGTCGACATTTCTGTATTATAAATCCTTTATTGTAATATTTTGAGATACTGGATTTTTTATTTCCATGAGCTGTAAGCTGTAATCATCAACATTAAAACAAAAAAGGCTTGAAATAGTTCACTTTATGTGTAATGAATCTAGAATATATTAAAGTTCCATTTTTTTAATTAAATTATGGGGGAAAAAATTTACTTTTTTTTATTTTATTTTATTTACTTTTATCTAGATTTTTTTGTTGCACCTGTACATATTATAAAACATTGCATATCTAATTTTAGTCCTAGAGTATAATAATGATAATCCATTAATGTATGAACAATGCTTATGGTGTTCAGGTCAGTTTGGTAATTCATACAATGAAAATGTATTTTTAAACCTTTTTCTACACTAACTTCAGTAGTTGTACCTGAGTGTAACTGAGTGTATTGAATCTATTAAATTGACACTCCTGGATGATGTGAGGGCAGCCATAGTGCACCAGAACACCCAGCACACACCAGTTATTACTGGAGAGGAGAGGGTGATGTAGCCAATTCAGAGATGGAGATTATTAGAGGGCCATGATAGATAAGGGCCAATGGGGGAATTTAGGGGTTATACCCTTACTCTTATATGATAAGTGTCCTGGGATTTTTAATGGCCACAGAACGTCTCATCCGAAAGACGGTGCTGTTTCTACATTAGGTTTAAAAAGACCAACCATTCCAGGAGTTGTGATTTTCCTCACCTTTGATGTGAGGCGCTCCAGAGCTCTCATCTGGACAACATCTATTGGACTACAAGGAGAAGAACCTCTCTTATGCTCTCCCTCACACCTGCAGAAATGGACATACACACAATTATTCAACAAGACACCTCACTGTTCCATGTTTAAGCATACACCAATCACATAATAGCATTATACCTACTGTAGAGCACTGGTCACCAACCCTCTTCCTTGAGATCTACTTTCCTGCAGCTTTCATCTCCAACCAAAATCTAACAGTTGTTTAATCTGATCAAGAACTTCTTAAAGCAATGATTTGATGATCAGGTGGGCATGATTATGGTTGGATCTAAAGTCTTCTGGAAGGTAGATCTCCAGGAACAGGTTGCATACCACTAACTAGAGCGACAGTAAAGCAAAGGCAAACATTTATCTCAATTTTCACATTAGGCATTTACTGCAATGCCATTATCTGTATATGGTGGTCTAAATATTCCTAGATTTATCTGTATTTGGATTTAAACCAAAAGTGGATGTGGTCTAGACAGAAAGAGAGATGTGGCATGTACTTAAAAACATTACTTTAGGTCTATTCCCTTCCTGTCTGTATAACAGTTAACCAGTGCTTCATTCAAGTCTTTTTAATAGTTCAGCTAGAAGACTTTGAGTGAAGTCCTGAGTTTAGGAATAGAAACACAATTGGTGAGACACTGTGGGCTCAGTCTTATGTTAATTTAACAACAGGAAATCTTCATGTGAACAGCCTGCATGCAAACTGAAAGAGTATAAGAGAAACAGAGAAAAGGAATAAAAACCATACCAGTCAGAAGAAACTGAATGCACTTATAGACACTTGCTGGTGAGTGCTGTAACTGATCACCTGAGTCCCAATTTCCAGCTATAAAAGTGTTACAGATTACTGTGCTCTTATAATTTTGAGAAAGCGCCTAATGTACCTAAATGCTGATAACCAGGAGCTGTATTCACAGGAACACAGATGTTACACAGTGTCACTAATGTGAAGCATCATGAACCATACAGCTCTGGTGTTAATACGATCATGTGTTAAATAATACAATCATCCAGTGCTGCAATTCACATCAGACATAAGAAGCAGCAGGAGCAATTCATGACCATACATTTTGGTGGCGTAGGCCAACATTAATAATGATACAGCCTCAATCAAATTCATTCAAGAGACAAATACACTTGACTGTTAACAATGTAAACAATGTAACAGGCAGTTGAGAGTCGACAACATACAGTCATCCAGCATACACAGAATAGCAGCTCGTTTTAGGTGGCTTTAGACATACCTTTGACTTACCGTGTTTGATAGTGTATTACCCGAAGGGCTAATATTAACCAGGGTTGCAAGGTTTTGGCAAAATTTCCAGCCCAACTACATCTCAAAAACCACACTGAATTCCTGACACTAGACCAAGAAATTTGAGCACTGGATAAGGGAGACACATTTTTGCACACAGTCTGATGTATGGATATTATCCACTCCAAAATCCCCCTTTATCTTACAATAGAAATGGTACTGTACATCATAGATAAACTGTCTGCACTTACTGAGGAGTTTTTTTTAGATTTAATTTAACTGATTAGATGTTATAAAACAAGATATTAGAAGCCACTGATTCCTGCCCAAGAGGGCAACACTTGTTACACTTCTCATTTTGATCACTAAGCAATAATATCTATATGAAGCCAAATGGGTCAGTAAGCATGATTCCTCAAGGCTTACGCAGTAAGAATACTTTCCCAATACAACCCAACGAGCAGAAACACAACCACCTCTGAAACTACTGAAATAGTAAGGCCAATTCATTTGTTTGTGCTATACACCAAAGACATCTGCGTTTGAGGTCATAACTTCATGAATGAGATCATGGATATGAAACGAGAGTTTAGGATTGCAGCTTTTATTTCCTGCTATGTACAGTGCTCTGGTAAATAAGAGCAAAGAAGGCTGTGAAAATTTGTCTTTATTGTTAAACCTTTTGATCTAGTGTTCAAAAAATGTACAAAATTATTCTGCTCTCAAAGATATCAAACAATTACAAACACAACACAGGTTTATCCAAAAATAAATTGGTTAAATATAGGTGTGCAACAATTACTGGCACCCCTATGAATTTATATGAGAAAAATACCTTTTTAGTATATTCCCACTGATATTTAACTTTTTTTTTTAGTACACCTGTTTCACAGGGGTATGAATATAAGGCAACACATAGGCCAAATTCCCTTTGTCATTCATTAAAATGGGTGAGACCAATGAATATAGCTGTTATGTGCGGCAAAAGGTTGTTTAGCCTCACAAAATGGGAAGTGGCTTTAAGAATATAGCACACGCATTGAAAATGCCTATTTCCACGATAATGGCGATAATTTAGAAATCCCAGTCAACTGGAAATGTAATTAATCAACTTGGAAGAGGATGTGTCTATATTGTCTCAACACACTGAAGAATATGGTTCGCGTGGCCAAAAAATCTCCAAGGACCACAGCTGGAGAATTGCAGAAATTAGTTGCATATTGGGGTCAGAAAGTCTCCAAAACTAAAATACAAACTCACCTCCATCCAAGCCTACAAACCAAGATGAACCTCTACTAGAGTGATGGAAAGATGATCCAAAACATATGAGCTCATCAGTCAAGCATGGTGGAGATAGTGTTATGGCTTCGGTTTGCATGACTGCTTCTGGTACAGGTTATTATGATGTAATAAATGATGATAACAGCAGTCTACAGAAACAATCTGTCTTAAAATTTACAAAATCAATATATCCAATTTAATTGGGACTAACTTCATCGTGCAGCAAGAAAATGACCCAAAACAACAAAGGACAGCATCAGAGGAAAAAAGGTTCGGCTGAATCAATCTGGCCAAGTCAATTACCAAATCTTTACCCAGTTGAGCAGCATTTCACCTCCTGAAGAGGAGACTGAATGGAGAAACCCCCAGAAACACACAATAACTGACAGAAGTTGTGGAACAAGCCTGGAAAAGCCTTCCAAAAGAAGAACTCAACAAAGGTCAGTGGGTCGCCATCTTGATGTGGTTATTGAAAGCAAGAGATATGCAAAAAAAATATTAGCTTAATTTACTTTAACACTATCTGTTCCTATACTAGATCTATAAATATCAGGAAATGAAATCTGAAATTTTCATCTATCATCTCATATTCATCTTTTGATCAAACCCAATTGTCCAGTCAACAGCAGCACGCAAAAAAAAAGATTTGGCCTAGCCGTTCCAATAGTTCCAGAGGGGACCGTATATGCTGGGGCTCTTCCTAATCCTCTACAACCGAAAGATAATGTAATTGATATAAAATATGGTAATATATCAAGCAGATAGTACTCACGGTTTAGGGATGGCCACACGGAGCTGAGTATGAGGTGCCATGCGTAAGAGAAGATTCACTGCATTTTTCCACTGGCTCTGATTTCTAAATTCACAGCTTTGGGCTTCACACTCCTCGAAGGAGAACTGGTACAACATTTCAGTGTCTTCAAACACTGCCTGCCTTTCCACTGGAACACAGTGTTACTCAGTGTTAATGTGTGTTCACAAGACATCTAAAGTTATGTTCAGAGAATTTAAATATTTATTATATACAAAATGTCATATATTATAAGAATTCATACGGATATCATTGTAAACATGTATAAAAGGCATTCAAATCTTGTATGATTGAACTCTATATGCGAAGGAGATGCAATCCACTCTCATTTAAAAAAGATTCACCTTAATGGTTAAAAACTGACATTACCATCTGCTTTGAATTTTTGTTATGTAAAATTACTATTATAAATATTTTCATTCCAAGTTACCTTCGATGTGTATGATTGGCTCAAAGCATGCACATGTCCACTGAGGAAGTAGTTAGGTAGAAATGTTCACTGAGTTCAGGTATTACATTTTTCATTATTTACCTTTGGTCACTCATCTGAGGGGAAATATCTCTTAATAACCCATGACATCATATTTTCTTCTGAAACCTTCTGTAATATTCCACCAATATCATGTTTTGTCAAGACAAGAAAGTAAACAAGCTATTTTAATGTGCCTCATATTATCTGAATTCACCCAACACCTACACGTTTAACATTCCAACATTCCTGTGGACAAGAATAACTAAATTTAACTTGTGAAGTTCATTTCAGCTAATTGCCATAACGAATTGTCTTAATAATGAACTATGCCATTACTCAATAATTAGGCATTTACATTACCAGGCTTGGATAGCTAGCCAACGCCGTGGTATATCTTTGCTGTTCCACTACAATGTCATTTGAACCCATCTACCACTGCCTTGATTTATTTATTTGTTTGTAATAATTAGACCACATGATCTATGTCTCCTTCAATATACCTGAAAGAAGGATGCCCAGCTTGAGCAAAACATTCCAGATTCTAACAGCTGCATTTCTGTTTTCAACAAAAACACACTGCTCCGTCAGCCACTGCACCAGCTCCTGTCCTATAAAACTCCTTCTGTAGGATAACAAGAGGGTTACAAATCAAAGAGACACTACATGGTAACTTAAACCTATGTGTCAGAGGTCAAAGAATAATCATAAAACTGCCAACACAAACCTATACAATATATTACTTTCAATATGGGGTCATTATGGTTTAATTTAAGCTTTAAAGCAATTATTAAAAGTATGTAAGGCAACTTCATTAGAAGGTATTATAAATAGTTGAATGATCATATATTAAATTGAATAATCCGTTGTAACACATTTTAGTTAATAAAATCATTCTGATTAAGATTTAAGCCTTGTCTAAACTTACTTGATGATTCTGGCTAGTTTCACATGGGCTTTCCAGTTTTCTTGGCCATTAGATAAAAAAGCATTTCTGAGTGCACGGCCAGCACAAGTCACATTTTGGACACAAACCTACAACACAGAGACAGAACAATCACACTGAAAATACG
The DNA here is from genome assembly GCA_022414735.1 of Noturus placidus. Classification (NCBI taxonomy): domain Eukaryota; kingdom Metazoa; phylum Chordata; class Actinopteri; order Siluriformes; family Ictaluridae; genus Noturus; species Noturus placidus. The sequence continues at coordinate 232,119 of JAFFST010050388.1, read as the reverse complement.
TGTAGATCAAAAGACAACATGTCATGTTCTCTAAAAATGTGATTTTTAGCTGTTGTCTGTGTGGACAGCAAAGGTACTGAAAAAAATTAACTGACACCACAACCCATATACACATGCAAATACTAAGACTAGTTCCTCTGACATTAAGCGTATGTGAGATAATCAGCTTCAGTCTGAGATATTCACAACTCATCAAAAAACAACAAAACCGCACTGCTGATTAACACGATACACACAACAAAGACAAGTCCAAACTTGCTGACATGCATTTGGACATTCCCTAAGAAAGCCAACCAGATTTTCAAGTCACACGAGGACCAAAAACAATGACAGTGTACAGAAATGCTTGCTTTACCATGTGCCTGGTGTCCGAGACGAGACAGCTGATGGTTTCAGGTGGCTGCTCCTCCGATGCAATCTGTCAAGGACAAACAGAGGTTAAAAGCCCTATAAACAATGGCTCTCTGTCTCCTTGAACAATATACACGGTCTGTTGTCCCTTATCTTAAAACTCAGCTTTATACAGTAGTTTATTCATAAACACAGCCAGCTTAGCCTAACTATCGACCCCATTCACTAATGTGACAGATGATGAATTACAGAGAGGGGACGAATAAAATGAAGTTTTACTGCATGTCACATTAACCAACAAAGAGTAATACTTCATAGACAAAATAAGTAGACTACATCCAATCCCGGTTTCTTAAGCAAAGGTTGAACAATAGCATGCTTAAAACATACTGGAACCACCCCAGCATCCAAAGAAGAATTTATCAACACCTGGATACTGGGGCCAATTTCAGTAAAAGCTGCTTTTATAATCACAGCAGGAGCAACATCCAGTGGCGTAGATGATATTTTCATCTGGTGAACCAGATCACACAGTTCCTTTAGAGAAACGTGTTCAAATCGATCAAATGACACCGGTAAAACCAGAGAATTCAGGGACAGGACTGGGAACTGAAGTGAAAGAAGAACGAATGGTAAAAACAATAATTAAAAGCAATAATTACAATAATTACAGATTAACTAAGGATTACTCACTAATCACATCATCTTCTCAAATATTTAAATCTATCTATTGAGGAACTACTAGTTGATGTAAAGTAGCCTACTCCAACATTTTAGTAATTACAATATAAATATTGTTAATCCTTTATTGTTATAAACAGAAAAAAGCCTGCTCAGAGGAGGAAGATGTCAAAATGCCCCATATTCACCACTGCATTCTGATCTCTCTTTGATCTTTTGTATGTGGTGGTATAGGACAAATAAGCCTCTAACAGACTTCTTACCTAGCGCCATTCTTTTCTTCACGAGTAAATCTGCCAGCATTAGATCTGATTAATCACAAGTCGCCATCACGAAGACATGACTCAAACAGTGTACGTGTTGTGCTTCCATATTCAGAGATATATTTTACAAATATTACCACATTTGTTAGAAAATGAATGAAGTGTTACTGTGTCCTTTTTTTAGTGTTAAGGAGTTCATAAATCATTACTAATGACTACTTAGCCAGCACTTCTCCAGGTGATATTTAACACTTGGTAAATTATGCTTAGTTCATAATGAACTACCAAATCATTATAGTACTCATAACGATAACTTACCTGTAGGTATTAATATAGCACTTTACCTTGCATGGTTTAGTACTTATCCTGCTTTTAACACTCACATTTTAACCTCATACAGGGATTATTGATTAGTAATGGAGTTGGCAGAGGTGAGCTGGAGCAGGAAATATTAAGATGTGTAAGACAAACACCAGATATGGGGAACACTGCAACAGATGGGTGTTTTATTAAGGTATTAGTGAATTAGCCTCATTTTATTGTAAGCCTGATATCCAATTAATAGTGTTCTAAGGGCTTATGGACAGTAGAGAACTGTGTTTTCCTTGAATAAGGCTTTTAGACCAATCAGTTAAAGGCAAAATCCACCCAACAAATTTAATCTTGCAATGACATTTTAAGCTGAATTTAACAATTTCACCCTTTCTTCATCACTACCTAAAGAGAGCAGCACTTTAGTCCTTTTTCTCTGGCTCTCTCACCTTCTCATGTGTATGCTGGTCAAACCTAAAAAGTTCTAAAGCTTCAATTTTTCAAGCTAATACTGGCAGTCAGCATTGTCATAACTCAGTAAAACACGTTAAACACTATACGGCCAAAAGTATGTGAACATCTGACCATCACACACGTGTGTGTGTGTGTGTGTGTGTGTGTGTGTGTGTGTGTGTGTGTGTGTATACACAGTATCTCACAGAAGTGAGTACACTCCTCACATTTTTGTAAATATTTGATGATACCTTTTCATGTGACAACACTGAAGAAATGAAACTTTCCTACAATGTAAAGTAGTGAGTGTACAGCTTGTGTAACAGTGTAAATTTACTGTCCCCTCAAAATAACTCAACACACAGACATTAATGTCTAAACCACTGGCAACAAAAGTGAGTACACCCTAAAGTGAAAATGTCCAAATTAGGGGTGTACTCATTTAGGGTTTAGACATTAATGGCTGTGTGCTGAGTTATTTTGACGTGACAGCAAATTTACACTGTTACACAAGCTGTACACTCACTGTATGTGTGTGTATGTATATATATATATATATATATATATATATATATATATATATATATATATATATATGAGATTCCTTCACTGGAACTAAGGGGCCCCAAAACAAGGTCCATGGAGACATGGTTTGACAAGGTTGGTGTGGAAAATCTCGAATGGCCTGTATAATCCCGTGACCTAAATCGCACTGAACACTTTTGGATTGAGTTGGAACGCCGACTGCACCCCAGCCCTCCGCACCCAATCAGTACTTGACATCATTAATGCTCCTGTGGATGCGTGAGCGCACATCCCCACAGCCACAGCCACACGCGGAGGTTATCATAACAGCAAAGGATGGGATGATCAACAAGCACATGCAGGTGTGACGGTCAGGTAACCACAAGCTTTTTACCATACCGTGTTCATCTGCATTGCATTCTGGAGCTTTGAGTCTAGTGTTTGCGGTCTCCACTAATTCGACACTGGATTTCTCATTAATACAGTATGCTGTTTAATACAGAGCTGTCTCAGAGAGTGATTAATTATTTTTTTTTACCACACATGCGCTACAACATCCCCATATGTTCTGCACAGAAAACTGAAATGATTAGTTGACCTCTCGAGTCTTTGGGTTCGAGTCATTCGTTCTTCCGGTGACCGCCGCATAGGCAATACACCATGCAATACCGGAAACATGATGAACGAACGACTCGAACCCGAAGACTGGGGACGTGAAATAATCCTTTCTGTTTCCGGGGAATACACGTGACAAAAGAACGACTCGGATCAGGAGGTGAGGTGAACTAAAAGACTGCACAGTCTGGAGACCTAATGCTAAGCAATTAATTAATCATTTCCATTTGTCAGAATTCGGCCTTGGCTGCATTAACCTATAGTTTATTTTATAGCACTAGATGTGTTGGGGAATTTAACATGTAACATTTTGATGATATTCTGCTGCAAGGGCGTAACCATGTTATGGACAATGGGGGGGTCCAAGCGCTCAAATACCCCCCCCCCAACGGAGCAGCCAAACTTCCAAAATTTGATACTGAAATTTTGTATATTTAGAACATAGGTTTAGGATGACAGTTACTGTTTGAAATCACGTGGTTTCTGAGTGATAGAAGCTCCCACAGCATGGGGAAACTGATCAAATACATCACCGAAGATTTTCCGTAACAATATAAATAAATAAATAAATAAATAGATAAATAAAATAAATAGAATAGATGAAGAAAAGACAGATCCGTTGGCAGGGAAATTTAATACGGAACATATAGAGAATATTTTCTCCTGTATATTGGGGGGGACAGATTGGTATTTCCTCAACATTGGGGGGGTCACGACCCCCCCAAAGAGTGTGTGGTTACGCCCATGTTCTGCTGAAATGAACGAAATGACTCGAAAAAAAGATCCGTTCATTATACTGAACAAGATTCAAAGATCCGAGTCAGCAAAATGATCCGAACTTCCCATCACTACTACGCTAGCAATGTCCCCCTGTGACATCAGGGCGGCACACATTTAATGTGGTTCAGGGTGGACTTTCTTCTTAAGGTTAAACTTGCAGTTGTTGTTTCCTTTTGAAACTTTTAATAAGATTCTAACTATGTTTAGCATCGACTGATACGCTCAAACATGAAGTAGTTTGATAAAATAGTGCGTCTCAGGAGAATATGGCTGCATGACCTCGGTCACTCCTGTCATTCATTCGACATTTGCGAGACGAACTTTAGTACTTTTTTTTTTTTTTTTTTATAGCAGAGTTGTTTACATACAGTGCTGTAATGCTTGGATAAATAGGTTTTAGAGCACACTTACCACCACCGAGCTTTTCTTTCTAAACAGCGAGGTGTGTTTGTTCAGCCCAGGTGCGTCCTCTGTGCTCGGACTCAGTCGAGCTTGTTGTTCTTTCACCACTTCACTCCAGCGCAGGTATACAAGGTCACTGTTGACCGATAGCATCGCCATATTCACAAATACTCCAGTAACACCCAGGTAACGTCTTCATCCATTCAGAACATCCATCAGAACAGTCAGGCTCAATGCAATTAAACCGCCACTGTGGTTCTAAGCGAATACATTTATTTTGTCTCAACGGGAAGCAAAATCAATTTAAATAAGCTACAAATACACTGTATGGCTTATTTTCCTTGTTTGGTGGTACAGCGTTATGCGTAATCCTCATATGTCTACAGGAGTGGGCGGGGTTAACCGGTGAGCAAGTAAATACAGGCGTGGCTCTGGCGTCAAAGGTGAAGTCACGTGACTTGTTTTAGGGGGCCCCTAAGTTTATTGCACCGTTTGTCTCGTGTTGTAATAGACATGGGCGTAACCACGCACTCTTTGGGGG
>JAFFST010050388.1:214172-227176 GCA_022414735.1 Noturus placidus | reverse complement strand
AGTACATACACAGTACAAGTGAGAAATTATCCCAACTGAGCAAGACACTGAGTGGCGACAATGGCAAGGAGAAACTCCCTAAGATGTTTTAAGAGGAAGAAACCTTGAGAGGAACCAGACTCAGAAGGGAACCCATCCTCATCTGGGTCACAACAGACATTCTTAAAGAGACAATTATTGGTTTAAATGTAATCTGTTTGGCTTAGAAAAGCCTTTGTCCCAGCAGTCTGGATTTGGAGCAGATGAGAGCTCCATCCAGAAGTAGGACCTCCGAGACCGATCATGCAGGTCCGGAGAGCAGAAAGGACCAGGATCTCCAACATCTCCATCAACTCATGTGCAGCTCGGCAGAAGGAGAGAGGGAGAGAAATACCAATCTGTCCCCCCCAATATACAGAAGAAAATATTTTCTATATGTTTCGCATTAAATTTCCCTGCAAACGGATCTGTCTTTTCTTCATCTATTCTATTTATATTATTTATCTATTTATATTCTTTTTTAATATATTCACGTTTGTTACGGAAAATATGCCCCCCCCCTCCCTCCAATTGTACACTTGATTTCGCCCAGACTCAACGCAAGTTCGGTGATGTATTTTAGCAGCTCAGTCGGTGATGTATTTGAGCAGTTTCCCCATGCTGTGTGAGCTTCTATCACTCAGAAACCACGTGAATTCAAACAGTAACTGTAATCCTAAGCCTATGTTCTACATATACAAAATTTCAGTATCAAATTTTGGAAGTTTGGCTGCGTGGGGGATAGCGTTTGTACCCCCCTCAATGTCCAAGCGCTTGGACCCCCCCCAATGTCCATAACATGGTTACGCCCTTGGTAATAGACCACCTATGTTTATTATTTTTGAATAAAGTATATACTGCTCTAAGAACTTCAAAGTCATTTTTTTATTTATTAAAAAAAAACATCAACAACTGTGAATACTTATAAAGAATTTAATGTATTGTTTGTGTGCCTATTGTTCTTCTTCTGTTTTAATGACCTTTTTTATGTTTTTACTTTGTGTACTACTGCGATTTAATTTTAATGTAGTGGCTCATTGAATTGTATTAGACATTTGAGTTACTCATTTAAAAAAAAAAAAAAAAGAAAGAAAAAAACTCTCATGTTTTCATGGCGTTTTAACACTCACTTACTGTTCATTTTGTCAATATGGTCACTATATTGGTCCCTATGCCAGATTTTGTTCTTACTCCAGTTTTTTACTCCAGTCACTCAAAAAAAAGATTTATTGTCTTTTGTTGTTGTTATTGTTGTTGTTGTCGTTGTTGTTCACAGGCCTGCATAACAGAAAATGACATGAATAATGATTTTAATGCATTTTAGTCATTGGGAAGCATGCCATAAACATTTCTGAATTTGAACTTGAACTTGAAAATTAAAAGAAAAAGACAAAATAAAAAGGTACACTATATGGTCATGTGTATGTGGTTACCTGAATTTCACACATCACATATGCGGTTCTTCTCCAAACTGTTGTCACAATATTGGAAGTACACAATTGTATAGAATGCCTTTGTATGCTGTTGCATTGCAATTTCTCTTCACTGGAACTAAGAGGCCCAAACCTGGTACAGCATGACAATGCTGCTGTGCACAAAGCGAGCTCCATGAAGATAGGTTTTGCCAAGATTGGAGTGGAAGAACTTGAGTGGTCTGAACTCAACCCCACTGAACACCACTAGGACGCTGACTGCGGCCCAGGTCTTCTTGTCTGACATCAGTGCCTGACCTCACTAATGATCTTGTGGCTGAATGAGCAAATCTCTATAACCATGTGACAAAATCTGAAAAGCAGCAAAGGGGGACTAAATGTTCAAAAAGCACATATCTGGCAATATAGTGTACATCATGAATATGGGGGCCATGGTGGTGTAGTGGGTAATGTTACTGCATCACAGCTTGAGGGTCCAGGGTTTGATTCTGAGTTTGGGTTTACTATATTTTCTGGATTTTTACATGTTCTCCCTGTGTTCATCTGGGTTTTATCCAGGTTCCTCCTTTCACTGTCCAGAGAACATGGATGAATGAATGAATGATTGAATAAATTAATGAATCATTAACACAAATTTCACTCTCTGGTTCAGTAGAGAAGGAGTGAAGTTAGAGTTAATCATTAATTCGTTCATCAGCAAATATCATGCTTGCAAAAATATTTGCAAATATGGCAGCAACTTGAAAGTATGATGTTATCTTTCTTTTGAAGTCTTTGGTGCTGGACAGACATTGCATCTCCTCCTCTTCCCACCACAATTGTATAAAGTACAGCATAATAGGCCCTAAAAAGAATTATTCCCATCCAAACTACATAGCTATATTTAAAAGATTCTCCCATAACTGCTCAATAGCTTAAATGAGTCTACAGTAAAGACATACCTTGACCTTTATCCTAACCAGCCTCATGCAAAAATTAATTCATTTAATACATGCTGGCAAAATTCACCCAGAACAGAACCTATCTACAAAAAATGTGGCGCTCCTGTCTTAAAACGGGTGATAACTCATTACTAAGTATCTCAGCAGTGACTTTTTAGTTAATTTGGGGTCATTTTAGGAAATGCCACCAAATTTCAAGCCAAAATCAAATTATTTGAGGTGGTATTAATGTCTTTAAATGTCTAAATGGATCCTTTATTAGAGTAAGGTTTGCTATAGATATTTATTCCCCAACAATAGACATCTGTGCATACTAAATGGTTTTATATGCGCAAGTTCAAACATGAAACTGGTTCAGTGACATCCTGTGGCAAAATTTAATTTTTGCATAAAACTGCAATTTTAGGTAACACATCCAATCATATTTTGAAATGAAACATGGGGATAGCTTTAAAAATAGATACAGAGTTTTATTTTAACTTATTGGCAACCACGCAATTAATATTTGGCAAACGCCTGGACAGACTAATGGAAGTAATGTCTAATAGGTGTTTGTTTGTTTGTTTGTTTGTTTGTTGTTTACCATGTGTTCAACCTCATTCAAGTGGCAGTAAAGGACTATATTAAAAAAATAATTGTACTATATAAACACTGAAGGGCGTTAATTCAGCTCTCTGTGTGTTAAATCAGCACTGGGGAATTTGCTGTGTATTCCACCTTTTCTAACTGCTAACGGCCATTTAGTCTCTCGTGCACATGTATACGCATACAAGCTATTCCAACATTGTCACACATGTGGTAATCAGAACAAGTACTGTTGCACAACAACCATCCTCTTTTAATTTATCATTTGTTAGCATGTTGGATTACCTGATTTATATAGAGATATGGAGATATCTGTTTAGAATCTTATGTCTACTGACAGAGCTACATGTGTCATGTAAGCAATGAATAGGCCCCCTTTTTTCTGCATTGTACTGTGTAGAGGCTCTAGAGTTGAAGGCTGTTTCAGTGTTAACTGCTGAATCTGATGTTCTCGGTTGGGGTTCTCGCTAATTTTCAGCTTTTCATTTTGATGTAGGTATTCCCTCCATACAAATGCTAGCTCTTCTGCATTTGGAATTGGATTTTCCCTACCTAGGAAAACAATGGTGGGTATAAAATTTGTGGCTACAGACAAGGCATTGATCATCTAACTCTGATATCCCTTGCGTAGACTGTGTAGTGATTCTAGTGCCTACACACATGCTCAGATTACATATTTGAATCCTGGCTCACAGTGGAATCTGGCCCAAGAAATAAACGTCCAGACCTGGTAACAACCCATAAACACCACAAGAAACTTAGTCTGAGTTGCTCTAAAGCTGTTTAGAATGAATCATTTGACTGCAGACATGGCTTAGATGAAAACCAGTAATCCAGGAGCTGAGACTTTGTAACGTGGGGCAATATATTCAGCATAAAACACATTATAGCTCAGTGGCGTAAAGGCAGCACTTTTCAGGGAAATGGCTTTCCTCATATCCAATGGTTAAAAAACCCACAAGGGGCTGTGTAATAAAGTTGCTCCGCGTCAAAAACACTTATTAATAATAGTTTTAAAGACACTGGTAAGATTTACTACAGTATGTGCCAACAAATCAATAAATGAGTAAACTTTAGTAACTTTAAGTAAAAATTCCATAGTAATACCATTCTTAACAAGGGTATAGTGTATTCTTATACAGTATACTTTATCTCTATATACATGGGGTTTACACTGTATAAATGAATGTAACACAAATAACTGTGCAAACTCTGAAATGTATGTGTCCTAAACATAAGAGTTGTAAGGTTCAACTGAGGTAAGGTTCAGTCTTTTTCAACTAGAACATCAAAGAAACACATCACTTGAAGTGAGACGAGTGGACTGTTGGATAAACGCTGCTTTTTCACAGAGGCATACAAAGCTGTTTTACAAGAATAAAATCCAAGTGATAGAAACAAATGCTAGAAAAGTTCAAGATCTGTGTCAAAATCACATGACATGTATGTACAGTGCAGCTTTACATTTTGTGGCCGGTGATATTTAACACCAAACACAAATCCATTAAGGATCACATCGCATTTATCCACTGAGAATTCCTTATTCCTTTAGAATCCAGCCATTCATCCTGATATTATATATGTTTGTGTGTTGTACTTTAAATCGGAGAACACCCTGGACCATTCTGAGCAGCTCTCAGAAAACTTTACAGGTGCTTCCATCAATAGACACGAGGTTTCCTGTTCTGAGTCACCATAGCTAGGGTGCTGTGGCTAAACACCTATAAATGCCACACAGACAGGCAGCTGAACATGGAGCTGTGAAATGAATTGTCATTGAGACAGCTGTAGTAGTTCAGTATTCACTGCAGCATGTGAGAGACACATCAATTTAGGTGTCTGCACTTTTGTGTCACACAGAGGTGTGATTTATGTATCGAGGCACTTTTTCTTCTTAGCCTTCCGGGTATACAAGAAGTACATGATGTGGCCTGCAGTAATGAAAAACACAGAGATGATGACGAGAATACCAAAGTGTTGTGGCTGTGGTGCAGAGATCACCATGAGGAAGTGTAGCAGATCCATCATGTAGTTTATTGAGCTCTGGACTCCATTTACAATGCCACGCTCAGACTCACAGATGGTTTCCTGCAGCAGCTGAGTTACTGTCAGGTCAAATGACCACAGGCCTATAAATAGAAGAGCAAGAGATAGAGTTATGAACATCATAGACCACATGCATTTAGTTATTAATTTCACTCAGTGTTTTTGAGTAAGAGTCTCCCAACGTAGCACATCATGATTTGACCATTATATTCAAAACTTCTACAGAGCTATCAAATTACAGTGGATCTCCTGTGCACATGCCTTTTCAAGTCATTCCACAGGTTTTAGATTTTGACAGCGAGTCTCAGTCATTGAAAATATGGTAACTTCAGATCGATATCATAGACTTAAAGTTAAAACTGTAATGAAGCTCATACTCAAGTATAATTAGCATTACCTGATGCTAGAATATAAAAGAGGAATATTTTATTCTCATTATCCAGTGTCAGTGGATGAGGATGGGTTCCCTTTTGAGTCTGGTTCCTCTTCCTCATGCTGCCTCAGGGTATTTTTTACCTTGCCACCCTCGCCTCAGGCTTTCTCATTAGGTATAAATTTAAATTAGCAAAAATGACCTTTGTTAAAAGTGCTATATTAATAAAATTGAACTCAACTGAGTTGAATTAGGTCTGGGTTCTGACTGGGCCATTCCATAATGTTGCTCTTCTTCTTCTGAAACCATTCCTTAATTCACTTGGATTGTGCTTTGTGTCATTTGTGCTGAAAGGTAAACATTTTCTTCATCTTCAGGGGCCCGTTTCAAGAAGGAGGTTCAACCAACTCTGAGTTAAAACTTGAACTCTGAGTTGACTTACCCTGAGATGGGAAACTCTGAGTTTTCGGTTACAGATCAGCTGAAATGAGCTAGTTCAATCAACTCTACGTTGAGTGACTCTGAGTTAAGCGCGTGCACCACAACTATAAAAAGCCATTATCAATGGAGTGCAGATATTATGAGTCACCATGACAACAGCGTCAGACACCATGGCAACAGCGTCAGACAAAAGCCAGAGGACAAAGGACAGAGAGTTAGCTTGGGAGAAAATAGCTGCTCGAGTCAATGCATAAGTTTACATTTTAATTACTTTTATACAGTGTTGGGTGTAATTAATTACTAAGAAATCTAAATACTGTCATTTAATTAAAGACTATAAAACAATTCTGTATACAACAATAGTGGATTTAACATCACATTTTAAAAGGTATATTTTTAATGTAACCTTCTCCCTGTAGTTACACACTTTGATCAATTCAAGAATAATTCATGCAATTGTATATTGTTTATCTGAAAGCATTAGAAGTGCAGTTTCTTGTCTCTCCTTATTGTTCAAGTGGTTGAGGATGATTTGGGGTTTAGAAAGTAATTAATAAGTAAGTAGACCAAATTAGTAAGTAGACCAATACTTTCTAGAGATAGTAATTATTATATTAATCCAATTAGACTTGTTGGAGATATAATTTGTAGTTAGTAATTAAGAACTATTTTAGACTGTTATAACCCAACTGTCATAATATCAGAGGTGAAACTGGAAGAACAGTATTTTATTAAATCTATTAATTTAATTAAATCATGTACAGGTGCAATCCTGCAGGCATTAAAAAAAACGTGGCAGGAGCTGAAAATGAAATATAAACACATATATAAATATAAAGCCGCTATGGTGGATGTTTCTGATGTAAGGATGGATGAGATTATGGATGGATCTTATTGACTGTAAAGAAAATTGTACCGCTCAAATGAAAATGCATAGACAATGGATATGACAAAAAATCCACTCTGGGCCTCAAAATCCTCTCCCGACGTAAATGGAACTCCCTACGAATTGATACAGCCTCTTCATCAACAGGATGTCCATAAAAGGACATGCCATTTAATTCCCTTTGATGCTCTCTGCGTGACTGAAATGTGTGCAATGAATGAATGTACCGGAAGATCAATGAGGTGTTTAAACACCGCTTCCTCTTTATAAAAAAAGGGGAGGAGACCTAAAGAAACTCTGGGTTTACCGAAGAAAACCTGCTCCCGACCAGGTTAGGTTCACAGAGTAAGTTGCCATGGTAACTGAGTCTGAGTAGAAGTTACCTCTCTTTCAGAAACGGGCTTGACTTACTCCGCTTTCTCGGGTTTAACATACCTCCCATTCTGAAACGGAAAACCCAGAGTTTCCCTCATTTCAGGGTTAACATACTCGGAGTGTTCACTTAACCTCCTTTCTGAAACGGGCCCCAGGTGTTTAACACAGGCCAGCATATTTTGTGCCAGAACAGACTGATATTTTCAGTTATCCGTGATTCCCTTTATCTTGACTAGGGCCCCAGTCCCAGCTGAAGCTGATGCTGCCACCACCATGCTTCACTATGGGTATGGTGTCCTTTGGGTGACAAGCTGTGGGGTTTTATTTTTTTATTTTTTAACTAAACATATCTTTTAGAATTATGCCCCAAAAATTCTACCTTGGTCTCATCAGACCATAACACATTTTGTCACAAAAGTTAGGTGGACTCGTATGTTTTCATTTTCATATGAAAGGGCTTCTGTCTATCCATCCTACCCCATAGCCCACACGTGAAGACTACGAGAGATTGTTGTCATATGCAGGAAGTGACCAGTACTTTCCACATATTTCTGCAGTTCCTTTAATATTGCCGTATGTCTCTTGGAAACCTCTCTGGTTTTCGTCTTGTTCATCTGTCAATTTTGAAGCGACCTCCTGTTCTTGGTGATTTCACTGTAGTACCCCGTTATCTCCACTTGCTGATGATGGCTTTCACTGTGTTTCATGGTACATCTAATGTTTTGGGGGGAAAATTTGTACCCCTCTTCTGATGCTGTTCTACAATGAGATTCTGTGCATGCTTTGTAATCTCTTTGAGGACCATGGCTTCAGTCAGATGAAATCAAGAAGATGTCAAGACAATTCTACAGAAACAGCTGATTTATGTATTTAGGGTTAATCAGAATTACTTAATTGATGACAGGTGTATGATATTTATTTTTGAACATTAGTTTAAATGTGATTGTGCTTCATTCTGAGCACAGTCACATGCCCCATTATAAAAGGGTGTGTAACCCTGTGCAACTAAAAGTTGTTTTTTTCCTTTTCCAAAAATGTTTCTATTTATTTTTCACTTTAATTTTCTTGGTTGCTATATCACATTAAACGTGGAAAAATATCTGACATGGTTTATTTTTTATTTATTTTATTTTTTTTACATCACAAAAACCTGTAATTCAACAAGACTTTCTATTGAGTGGACTTTCTATATCCACTGTATCTTATCTCAGTTCTTAACTATATCAACACTAATTAACACCAACTGTAAATGCAAAGTGTTCAAGGTTTGAGCTTAAAATGGATGCTTCAAACATCCAGTCTTCTTACCAATTCGAGCTGTGATGACTCCGAGGAACAGCAGAGAGATGGACTCATAAGACTCAGGTGCTGGCCCTGTTGGTGCATTTTCAAACAGCACTGTATTGTTGGTCCAGTGTATTGAAGAGCGGTCAGGCAGCAAAGGCTGGTTGTTGCCCCACTGCAGCAGGTATCTATGTCTGCTATGTCCTCCTCCATTCATCCCTCCCATGTCTGAGGCATTAGTCTCTTTTAAGATGCTGAGGTCCATAGGGCTGCCGGGGGCAAACACAGAGCACACGCACAACAGCAGACAGAACAGATGCAGACAGCTGGAGATCAAGCCTGTTTTGATCAGGCCATAGGCTTTGCGGAGATTGATGAACAGAACCGTACCCAGCAGGCCAGCCATGGCTGAGACACCCATCAGCAAGCTGAGAAGGGAACCACTGATACCTTGTGTAAAAGCATAACCTGTGGTGATGCAGTCGAAGCCCAACACAGTGGTGTAAAGGAAGGCCAGGCCCAGACCTGCCAGGAACACAGGCTGCTTGTAATAAGCTCTCCAGCCCTCTATGCAGGTGCTAAGGAGCCTGCGCAGGCGTTGCAGGCATGGTGGCAGGCTAGTGCTCCCTCTCAAATGAAGACCTTCATTGTCCTCAGTGAAGGATGCTGTCTGCCTTAATGAACTCTCACCTGCATGATGAAGAAGAAAAATATTTACTACTCTTATGTAAATGCTGTGATTTCACAAATTATTCACCACTTTTCCATTCTTCACCCTGTAGGTTTGTGTAATTCTAAGGATACCTTTGACTTAAGTTACTTTGCAGTCTGTCTAATGTATGTAACAGAGAACATGGGCACAGGACCCTTATTTTTAATTTTATGTCACTCTATATAAGCATTTTACTTAGTTTGACTATCGACTATGATGCTAATGTAGCAGTTCCCTTCATAATATACTATACAAGCCATAAAATAATGATTATACAACAATTAGTATAATCCACTAATTTGTTTGGATGAGTTGGGTTCCAAGAGCGCAACTAGAAAACACACTGAGATGTTTCACTGAATCCCTCTGAAACTGGTGCTACTATACAGTAGTAGCAACACAGTTATATACAGAGTTAGCAACATCATCATTGGAAGCTCATCAGATAAAGATGAAAAGGAAGAAGGAAAGGGAAGCCAGCTAGCCAGCAAGCTATCAGTCAATATGGCTTCAGGGTCTATTTCTATTTACGGCGCAAAAATTAACAAATTATGTAATGTTATTATTTAATAATACTGGCACCCTGTCCAGGGTGTACCATGCCTTGTGCCCGATGCTTCCTGGGATAGGCTCCAGGTTCCCTGTGACCCTGAAAAGGAGTAAGCGGTAGAAGATGGATGGATGGCTGGATAATTTAATAATCTAAGTACCTTCTTTAAAGTCAGGAATAAGTCAAAAGACATTGATAATATACTGTAAGCTCATAGTATTGAATCATTTGGCTCATTCTTAAAGAGATGTGAATCATTTTGCTACTTTGCTATACATAAAGATACGGTATATACAGTACATGTTCACATACAGTGAAAACCCAAGTCTTATTAAGTGTAGGGTGACTTCAAAGTCTTATTATTGTAGCATATTAGATCACTCCCATTACCTTGTGAACACTTCCTTTCCCTCCTCTTCTCCAGATAGCATTGTTCCTCTACTATGGGCAGTTTGACTGAAAGTGCTGGTACAATGCGATGCACTCTAGAGAGGAAGACAAACTCCACAAACAAGGAGACCAGATTCCAGCCCAGGATGAAGCCACAACCCACCACATTTGAGGCCAGGGTCATGACCTGACCCACAGCCAGCGGAGCCAAAATGTTGGTCACTTGATCAATGCGTCGCATGGTGGCGTTCATCCCTACAGCGGCATTAGAGAAATTTCCTTTGTATGTGGCCAAAAAACAGCTAATGCTGGTCATACAGATGTCACCCAAAAATGTTATTGGAATGATGCACGCACAGCATATTAGGTTGGTATGTATATGTTTCCATCATGAACATTTTGAATGCATGTGGATTACTGTAGGATCTTACCAGCTAGGTGGCCACGGTTGTAGCCGGTTATGACCACTATCCAGTCTCTCTGTACGGCAATGTTGAGGGCCGTGCTGGCGAGGTTCGCCACATCTGCCAGGACGATCACCACCGTATAACAAACCACCTTGTGGGAGTCATGTGGTTCAACATGTTACAACACATACAACATTAGGGCAACTGCAATTCTTATTAACATTACTGATAGCAAAAGAAAATACACCAGTATTAACCCATGGAGCACGTATAAATATGTAAAGAAACAATAACAGTTACTCACAGTTAACCAACCATTCCAGATTTGCTCAATCCACTTTTTGTATGAGAATACCAACATAAGCAAGATACTACATGCTGTCAGTGAAATGTTTTGAATGAACAAGGATGCATGAGCCACTGCAGTGAAGAACAAAGAGGATTGGTTCAGTGCTTAAAAACAAGAGTAGTACATCAAATGTTTTGTAACCCCTAACATTTAAATGAAACACAAGCAAATGTCAAACAAATGTTAATTAAAGAAAACAGCAAAAAAATAAATTGCTTGGTTGAATAAGTATTCACCCCTTGAAATAAATACTTGGTAAAAAAAAACCTTTGGCTGCAGGTATAGCTGCAAGTATTCTGGGATATGTCTTTATCCGCTTTGCACATCTATATCTTGATATTTTTGCATATTCGTCTTGGCAAATGGCTCAAGCTCTGTCAGACTGGCTGGAGACTACAGGTGAACTGCACCAGCACCATTGTCTTACCACAGATTGAGGTCTAGGATTTGACTTGGCAGTCAGGTTCTTGGTTTTGAACAACTCCAGTGTAGCTTTGGCAGTATGCATGGGGTTGTTGTCTTGTTGGAAGTTTCAAATATATTTCAGACTGGAACAGGTTTTCTGCTCAGATTGCCATGTATTTGGCTTCATACATCTTGCCTCAAATCTGACCAGTTTTGCAGGGCCTGCTGAGGAAGTACATCGCCACAACATGATGCTACCAATAACATGCTTCACTGTGAGGTTTGTGTTCTTGGGTTGATGAGAATTTGTTGGATTATGTAGTACTTTGTGCCAAGACCAAAACTATTTTGGTGTCATCACAGCATCTATTTTATCCAAAATTGGCTTTCATCTCACCAGCTTCTTCGAGTCTCTGGGCTATGGACACATTTGAGCTATGGATGTATCTAGCTCCTTCAGAGTTACCCTCGGCCTTGGTTGCTTATTTGACTAATGTCCTCCTTACCTTGTGACTGATTGTTGGTGGATTGCCTCCTGTGGTTATTCCATATATTTTTTTTTAAATAATGGATTTAATAGTGCACTGAGAGATTTTGAAAGTTTTGTATATGTTTTTATTGATTGATGCTTATTTCCAGCACTTTATCCACTTTATCCCTATGTACATGACTTTTTCAAGTGTACATTATAATGACACAGAAGAACAAATCCAACAAATATACTACCTTTGTTTCGTGGGTTACGGTCAACCCAGTCTCCAATTAGAGCACCTAATAAAAGCACAGAACCAGCCAGCACCAGCCCAAAGATGGCAGTTAACAGTAAGTTATGTCCGTACAGCTCAATCAGAAAGACAGAGATGGCAAAGTGCCACATACGATCACCCTGGCATGGAAGCAGAGAGACAAATGCCAAATAATGATAAATGCAGCAGGAGAATAATGACAAATAAAGCAGACAATAAACACTGAACATTTATATTTTAACATGGCTTCTTACCCACATTGACAATGCTCCACTGACATATATGAGGAACTTGGGACCTGTGAGGTAGCTGAGTGCTGATCCTGAGAGACAGGGAGGTTTAGGTTTTTTTTTTTTTTTTTACTAACATCTTACAGTCTTAGCTTATTCAATTATTCATCTAAAATAATTCTTTCATGAATATAGCTGGTATGTCATTAATAAAAGCATGTCATTACAAGAGGAATGCAAGTCTGGACTCGCCTGTGGGTCCTGGGAGTTTTAACAATTTAAGTCCGCCAATTCAAGATTCATTTCATAAATATTCAGTAGGGTCACTGTGGATCTGGATCCTATCACAGTAAAGATTGGATGCAGTGCAGGAATACACCCCAGATGCGACAGCAGAGCACCATATACAAACACTCACACCTAGGGACAATTTAGAGTATTCAACCTGCCTACCAGCATGTTTTTGTTTTGTTTTGAGTGGTGAGAAGAAACTGGAGAACCCAGACAAACCATGCAACACAGGAAACCCACATGAAACTCTGAGTAATAGAGATGCTTGATGAATGCTACTGTATTCTTTTGTTGGACTGGTTGAAGTTTCTCACCTGAGTAACCCTTTGTCTTCTTTTTTTGTGCCACTTTGATGCCATAGATCTCATTGTTTATCATTACACCACCACGCTGAGGTAAATCTGCTCTCAAAGACATGCTACAGAAGACAAATACAGCTTTTAATCTGACAAGGCATAAACCACAATCTGTAATATGTAATACAATAGATAGAATAGAATAGAAGTACACACACACACACACACACACACACATATATATAT
>JAFFST010050388.1:153580-170656 GCA_022414735.1 Noturus placidus | reverse complement strand
TTCACAACAGTATCTCGGACCTGCCTGGTGTGTTTCTTGTTCTTCATGATGCTCTCTGTGCTTTAAATGGACCTCTGAGACTATCACAGAGCAGGTGCATTTATACGGAGACTTGATTACACAAAGGTGGATTGTATTTATCAACATTAGACATTTAGGTCAACATTGGATCATTCAGAGATCCTCACTGAACTTCCGGAGAGAGTTTGCTGCACTGAAAGTAAAGGGGCTGAATAATTTTGCTCGCCCAATTTTTCAGTTTTTTATTTGTTGAAAAAGTTTGAAATATCCAATAAATTTCGTTCCACTTCATGATTGTGTCCCACCTGTTGTTGATTCTTCACAAAAAATTACAGTTTTATATCTTTATGTTTGAGGCCTGAAATGTGGCAAAAGGTCGAACAGTTCAAGGGGGCCGAATACTTTCGCAAGGCACTGTATATTTATACATTATTTCTGATTACAGTCAGTATGTTAACTGAATATCATCTGTGTTCTCTGCAACATGTAATATCCCACCTGGGCTATTAGTTTACATTATTTTCCACTCAGACCTCAGACGCTCTTTCACGCTTCATATGGTCTTATATGGCTGATGTTAGTAAAGATGACCAGCAAGTGGCGGTATTAAATTGACCGGTATCACGGGTAACTTTTTCACATGTAGCGCATGTGCTTTCATTCTTTAGATGTGATTTTCTCACCTGAGTAATCCCTCTTTTCCCCAGATGGGATGGCACATTGTTCACTTTATAGGCCTATCACACATGTTGAGTTTAAGGCATAACATTCACATGTAATTTTCATTTTATTAAATCAGATCACAATTTACTCACATAAATACACGTGAAATGTATGTTAAAATATACTGAACAAACTGAAAATGAGGGAACAGTTTTGCCATTTACTAAAGTTTCAGTAGCCTTCCTAAAGTCTAAGGGGGATCTTAAGGCAAACCCTTTAGCTCGTAGGCCTTCGTTTAACACACACACACACACACACACACACACACACACACACACACACACACACGCACACACAGTTTGTGACCTACAGAATTAAACCCCGGCTATAACTAGTAACAGAAAGAACTCTTTTGTGATAGAATATTTACATTTGATGTGCTTTTTAATTTTCAAAATGACATTTTGGAACGTCAACAACAATACATTGTGCTTTTGCTTATTTCATTAATGACTTTGTATTACAGGCTACATAAACCATCTGGAACAAACTAAAAATAAAGGGGGAAAAAGCACTCAAAAAATTGTTTGTTTCATGTACTGTGTTTTGTTTTTATTTATTTTATTTTTTTAATGAATTTTATGTAGGCCATTTTGTCTAGCAGCATTAATGTAAATAAAATGTGACTCAATACCTCTTGCTCTTGTGGCATTGAATTATAATAAAAAATGGGGGGGGGTAGGAAAATCAGTGCGCATGCGCGGTACAAAATACCTCCTCTGCGTTAGGCCGTTGTTGGAAGTGAGGTTTGAATTTATTTAAAAAACCGAGAGAGAGAGAGAGAGAGAGAGAGAGAGAGAGAGAGAGAGAGAGCGAGAGAGAGAGAGAGAGTCGGTGCTATACGAATTTAATATCCCGAATAGCCACTAGGGGGCGCTCGGGATCATTGTACTGCGGAGCCTGTGCGCTGGATGGCCTGAGCCGGACGGAGTCACAAACTTCAGCAGTTCTCCTCTGCAGACTCGCTGCGTCTCTGTCCTCCTCCGCACCTCGACTCAGCGCTATGTCCTCGGACACCCCGCTTCTCGCGAGACCCTGAACCATTCCTTGAACTTAAGGAGACCCAAAACGGAGCACAGAGGGTCGTGATATTTTACATCTAGTTCTTCTGTTTTGATTTATTATTATTTATTCCTTTTTATAGCGGATTCATCTCTGCGGCACTTATGACGAGACGGCGCGTGGAGCTCACGGCGAACTGACAGCGCGCGCCTGACTCATGCTTTCCTATTGCAAGCCGCTATAATATAAAGGCGCAGTGCGACGCAGACTTCACCCCCCTCCCGCTCCCGCTCCCGCTCCCCTCTCCCCTGTCCCTGGCGGCTCTTCACTTGCGGACTTACTCCTAAGCCTCCTTGCATGGATGTAGGCTACCATGGCTACGCTTGTGTGCAGGGTGCAGTTTCTAGACGACACCGATCCGTTCAACAGCACCAATTTCCCGGAGCCTACTCGACCACCACTCTTCACCTTCAGAGAGGACATACCGCTCATCAACCAGCTCGCCGGAGTGCACAGACTCCTCAAAGCGCCGCAAAAGGTAATGACACGCACAGCCAGAGCATCTGCTCGCTCTCAGAGCAGAATCCCTGAATAGAGGACTCCCCAAAACAAAAACAAAACAAAACAAATACAATAATAAACAAGAGAGAGACGATGGGAGTAAGAATATGTAGGAATCAACAGTGTTGAAGTTGCTGATGGAGAGAATACTGCAGATGCAGCACATGATGCTGCAGTCTGAATCTGTCAGATATCCTGGATATATAGATATTACATCAGGCTACACATTGCAATAGCTACAGTAACACAACAACCTTAATGAGACACAATTAAGGATGAGATTATTACTTTATTTCATTTTTGATTACATTTACATTTATTCATTTAGCAGACGCTTTTATCCAAAGCGACTTACAAATGAGAGCACACTCACACACCAATGGTAGCAGAGCTGCATGCAAGGTGCTAGCTTGCCATCGGGGGCAACTTAGGGTTCAGTGTCTTGCCCAAGGACACTTCGGCATGGGATCACCCGGGCCGGGATTCGAAACGCCAACCCTACGATTAGTGGATTAGTGGACAACCCGCTCTACCGACTGAGCCACAGCCGCCCCATGTGGCTTTTGATGCCATGATTCATCCAAGCACAAATTGTCCATAGTGTACGGATGGGTGTGTGAATGTGTATGTGCCCTGCAATGGACTGCCACCCTGTCCAGGGTGTACCCCGCCTTGTGCCCAATGTTCCCTAGGATAGGCTTCAGGTTTCCCGGTGACCCTGAAAAGGATAAAGCAGTATACAGTAGAAGATGGATGGATGGATGGATGGATGATTCATCCAAACACCCACAGAAACACTATTCAGGAAAGAAAGGTTCATCCGAAAGTATTTAATAGGAAACATTTTAATATTGGATGCATATGTGAATTTCAGGGTGAATTTCAATATCACATGCATGAACTGGACATTAACTATTAACGGTACATTGTGCAGCTCTGATCCATCACTGGGCTCATGCACGAGTCATGACCACACACCAGTTGTTATTGAAGTGCTTCTCTGCTCATGCCCTGACCAAATATATAATTGTTTGCTCCATTAAAGGTTGTTCATTGGGAGTGTGCTAATCCATAGTGGGATTGGGCAAACTCCTATCATAGATATGTGTAGCATTCCACTGTTTCAGGTATCCTTACAGGCTGTACTACCTGGAATAAATTTATCAAAATAGCCCAAGGACTCGGCACACATAAGAATACCTCTGCTCTTATCCAAACCGCTCTCTGAACGCAGCCCCATTTTAGACCGTTTTCAGCACATAAACAAAGCATTATTTCATGAGCTGGGTTTAGGAGTGGTGCTGTTGTGGCCATGTGGAATGCTCGGCAGCTGAGGGCCATGCTTGGGTGGTAGAAGTATGTGATGTCCATACGCTCAGGAATCTCCAGCTGTCATTGACTCTATTAATGCTGTCCAGGTTGTTAGACTGATATACGTTACTAGGTGATTGACATACACCCTACTACAACTGAACTGTTTACAGTCATTATACAGCATCACTTTGGCTCTACATTTGAATGTCCGCATTGATATATCCTCAAAAAAGAACACAGCATTGAAATGGAAAGTTCTAGCACTGTCCTCTAACTGTAGAGATAAAAGAGTCTTACTCACTGTCTATCATCATGAAACACTCCCTATTATGCAAATTGAATGTTATAATTAATACTCAAAGTGGAATGATCTTCATAACATATCTATTGTAACAGAGACTCACAGTTGCGGCGCTGTGGAATAGATGAGCATTTCTTTGCTGGTGTACCAACCTGTGATATGGTGCAAAACTATTTTCCAGCAGAAATGTAGCGTATCATGTCAGTCACGACTACAACATTGGTAAGGTTCCAAATGAAACGTTTTTTCCCCCTGCTCTCTCTTATTGCCATGTAAGACAGTTGGAATCTTCATGCATATACCATTTTCCAGCTATGACGTTATTTCATAGCTTGTCCTCTTATCACAGTTTTTGTAGAAATCTCATTGTCTCTCGGCAGAATTCTTCTTGCAACTTCACAGGCTGTCCAATGAACACTTCTACCTATTAGTGCATTGATCAGATTGAGGTTTCCTCGAGTTAAGAGGCAAATCGAATGATGGCCGTGATGCAGGAATAAGCCAGACCATCACAAGGGATCATTCACACACATGCATTCACACTTTGGGGTAATTTAGAGTGCCTGATTTTTCCACTGGTATTTTTGGGCAGGTGGGAGGAAACTGGAGAACCCAGAGGAAACCCACATAGACACATGATCTCTGATAAAACAGACATGGTGCATCCAGCATGGCGAGTATGCTTTGGTCATATGCACTAAAATCCAATGAAAACTGTTTTCAGAGCAAAAAGTCAGACTTGGGAAATGTCCCCATTGCAGTACTTTATATTTCCCACTAAGTCTTGGTTATGATGTAATTTTTAAAAAGTATATGCATTTCATCGCCTTATATCAATTGGTGATCATTGCCTAATTGTAGTCTACCACTTCATTTCTGAGGCAAACACACCGTTCACAACTATCCAAATGGCTTTGAGAGGAAAGTCTAAGTATGGTATATCACAAGAGGAGTATTTGATTATGGGACTTTGCATGCTCCACATAGCTGATATGTTTATATTTTACACATTCATGCCAAGCACCTGTGTTCATTTATCTCCAGCCTCCAGAGCTGCTGAGAGAGAATGTTCAGCTCTGCTTGGGCCCCGTGTTCAGTTCAGAAGTGCGTTCCAAAGCCAATCATATCCTCTGTCATCTTGGTTTGGCATTGGTCTTAAGAATTAAGGCATCATTGGCAGATTCATGGTGCTCTAGATGCTATATATTGATTTGACCCTATCGATAGTTTCCTGGAAGAGCATATCTGGCTACTATAAACTGCTAGATTGATAAATAAGTATTAAACTTTAATCTTGATTGAACACTTGCCAAGTAAACATAAGATCTTGCAGCAAACCTGATTATATAGGATCCTTTTATCCTGTTACCCAAAGACCATATGATACCTTCTTAAGCCACTTCTATTCTTTCTGACCACAACTAGGATCTGACTCATTTGGCTACCCAATAGTCTCCTAATTCAACATTTCTTCTGCTAATTGCTAGAGATGAGAGACTGGCAACAGCAAGGAATGCACCATCCCACACCAAACATGGTAAAAGATTTGCTATCCTCAATCCTCTGCAGTTGAGCACTCATCATAGAGACTCACACAGCTAACAGAAAGCAGAGCAGTGCAGGGGAAAAAGGTCTGCGGTGCCCAGGCAGGCCGATGTTATGAGCTCAGATGATAGCTAAGCGTTTAGCATCTGCTTGTCAGTGAACCATTTGGCCTTGTCGATCTAAAAACAATCTATGGTTGCCATGTTTGTTTTCTGCCTTTTCTTGAGAGTGTATAGCTACATTGCCGTTATTTTTTTTTACTGTTCACTGTTTTCCATGTCACAGAAAGTTTGCTTAGGGCTTTAACTACGGTAGCAAGTACATGACCCTAAGGTAGTTTTTTTTCTCTCTCTGTTCACTATAGGTATAGCTGTACATCCAATATACTGCCCATTGTGTGTGTTTAACAACAAAGCACTTCCTATATAGCATGCACCAAAGAATACTTTGTAAAATGAGAGGCTCTGTTACTATCATAGTCAAAGTCAGGGGTGTACCAGGTGGTGTTTTATGAAATAGCCCACTTCTCAGATGACACATTCAAACTGTGTTGGTCCACTATATGTTAAAGCGTTATGGGTGTGTGAACAGGAAAGGCGGAACAAAAGAATGGTTCAATTCAAAGTGTGAAGATAACTGTTTCCCAGTGCAGGTGATTTGCGCAAAGAAGGAGTGCTTGGACATTGTTTGTAAAGTTATTGCTTCCTAATGTTACTGTGAGGTGAGAGAAAGGGTGATAAATTGGTAAGCTGCTAGAATGAACTCACCCATATATAATGTGGGCTGCGGAACTGTTTTGGTCAGTTAATGAACTGACAAGGTCTGGGAGCAACATTAATTTGCTTGTTAAACGGAAAGTGGCCCCCTATTCAGCCCAGTATAATAAGATAATTACTATAATCAGGTTAATAATAATTGTCTTTCTCAGCACAGTGTATTATATTTTTTTCCACGTGTGAGATTTAACACACATGCACACACATATTATCTTTTATTGAATACAGCCTTTCACTGAGGCTTTTTTTTTTCTTTTTCAGGAAGCCTTTTCTGTCTGCACATGAATTTCACCGAAATTACAGAGTGCAGTAATGAGAAGTTATGTTAAATGCTGTAAAATATAGGCTAGGCCTTCATGTCTGTGGCTGCAGTCTGGATTAGCCTTAGACATTGTTATGTAGAGTTGAGGTTTTGCAGCTCTGCGGCATTTTTTCTCTACACTTTTCGCCGCTGTCTGCAGAAAAACATCCACCCTGAGAGTTCTCAGGGCTTCATGCGCATGCCTCTCTGTAGCATGTCCCTTTGAGGGTCGGAAGATTGCTCTTGTGGTCCCTTTCACACCACTTGTGCATTTTAATGAGATTGCTAATTGTGCACTTCATGTTTGGATGGACACCGCAGGCCCTATTATAACCAGCGAACAAGAGACAAGCTCGTCTTTTGTGTTAATGTGCAAGGAGAGATGACTGTCTGCTTTCGACTAATTTAGCGATGACAAAATATCCTTCTGTTTAGCTCTGCTTTTGATGTAGAGTCATGCTTCGATATTTCTGGAGCAGAAAAAAGTGAGGATAGTGATTATATGTCTACAGGTGTTTGTTCCAAATCCAACACGAGAGCCAACAGCTGATCCTTAACAAAGAAGGGTCTGAGTGTCCCTGTGCAGTGATTTAATAATGACTAGACTTTGTAGTGGACAGACAGAAAAGATTTCTACTAGATTTTAAGTGTCTAAAAGTAAAAAAAAAAAAATTTAAACGAAAGAAAGTAAGAAACTATACAGTATTCTTTCAAGTGCATGCTGTGGTTTATTTTGCCTTCATGTTTGCAAAAGCCCTTCTTAGAGATTAAATTGAGGATGAGATTGAGCATGTGGATTTGGAGGGTAGTCTTGGTTCCCAGTGAGCTTTTTATTTTTAGTGTGTCCCGGCCTCAGGCTTTGCTCTGTGGTTGGAGGGAAAAGGCCAGGTCTGGCCCTCAGCTTCATTCTCCTAGCCACAAGGTCACGAGGTCACAATGTGGGTGAGGACACATCATCGCCTCCATGGATCCAGGTGCTCACATTAGCAGCTCTTTCACAGATCTCTGTGTTTCTAGTAATGTGTGACAAGAATGCTTTATGCTGCAAGACCATTTTAGACATGGTCAAATTCATATCTGCAATATCACAGGGAGGGGAAGGGCGAGGGTGTCGTACCTACCACTGGTCTACCACTGACTGGACTGTTTGCTTTGACCAGGAAGCTGTATATTCCCACAGGACTCAGGAGTGGCTGTGTTAATAAGTATATTATGATTTTACTCACTGCACTTTCTGTTGTTTGCTTTCAGATTAATATGTTAGCCTTTCCTTCGAACTCTTTCAAGGCCATCTATGGCATCTCTCCAGATGTAAAATATGTGTGAGGTGTCAGTGTGAACAGCAGCAAATGTGTTTAGATTAAATCATATATCATTTAAGTGGTTAAATTGAACCAGACAAATCTTCCAGAGTCTTTTTAAGAGATTTAGATAAACACTATCCAAAGTAAGCACAGTATGAGTTGAACAAATAAAACTTGTATAAACATAATTGTTTCACACGTAATACAGATCCTGGCTTTAGCTGCTGTGACAGTCATATGGTTGAGACTGGTTGAGACTTTTGCGAATTTCTTTTGATTGACCCTCGGTTTGACACTGTTCTGACAGGTCCCACTGTTCTGACCGATCAAGCAGAGCTAAACCTCAGTTGTAGCAGCAGTGTGAAACTCCATGACTGACTCACAGACTGATGCTTATCACTTTCCCAGGTTCATTCCGGGCCTGTTTGGTAATCTAAACTACCTGTGTTGGGTTTCCACCGCTGAAATATTTGGGTCAGTCTGCGACCGATGGAGCACAGCTGGATTCTCCAGGAAGAAAAAAGGGAAAAAAGATTAGGTGGCTGGGTTTTTTCCCTACTAAATGACTTTGCCAAGGCATGAGGAAGCTTTGTTGGACGCATGAAGTTGTAAATACAAGCATGGGTGTCTTGGCAGGAGAAGGAAGTGCAACACTTCAGTCTAAGGACCTAATGTGAGGGCGTAACACATACTGTACCGCACATTAGCATCCGGCTACTTGTTAACACTATTAACAGAAACTTTATAGTCCTATTTTTAATTGAATTGCAGTTCAGGTTTCTCAAAGGCTGTTGTTAATTGTAAACGCTTGTCTACAATTGATATTTCTTACAGCAAACACGTAGGTGTCAAATGTAGAAATGGTTAAAAGTTTAGGGACTTTAGTCTGTAATGTAAACAAGTCTACCGAGACTGCTGAGCTGAGCGATGGGGTGAATGAGCTTGCCATTTGTCTGTGTTTTTTCTTTTAAAATGCTCATTTTCATGCCACACCCTTTCCCTACCTCTTTCAGGCATGCCCGTTCATGGGCTTTTAAATATAGTTGGACTAACTTTGGCGCACACGTCTGGATTTCCTGTCCTTTCAGGTTCCATGCTGTAATTTATTCAGGAGTCCTTCTTTTGGTCAATGCCTTCACCTGCATGTGCAGTATGATCAGAACATTCATGCTGTGGGAACTACAGAATGGGAGTTCTGGGGTGCTTTCTTTGTGGCAAAAAAAAAAAAAAAAAAAAAAGATAGTAAAACAGTGTCACAGATGTGATGCAGAATCTCAGAACCACTTAGTTCTCGCAGATAGACCTAGTTACTGTAGGCATCAAAGCATTTTAATGGCTTTACCAGTTAGCATCCTCTCTCTTCTTTTAATTAAGTTACTATAATTAGTTCAGCAGGATGCTGACCACATCAGAGCAGCAGAAATGCAGCTGAGGTTAGGGCTTGTTTTACATTTGTTTGCTTTAATGACCTTGCCCGCCAAAATATTCTTCATTCAAATAAGAAAGTAACACCCTACGACCATTCTTTACCTGAGCTACTGGTTTTTGCACTCTGTACAGAAAACAAAAAATAACCACAACAGGGCATGCTGTTATAAGAAAAAAAATCATGTGATCATGTAATGTAGCCCATTGCCACCCTGAAGTAGATGGTTTCCAATATCAGCACATTTTTTCACATATTTTTTTAAATAAAAGAGTGACATCATGCATTTATAATTACGTTTAATGTTATGGAATGTCTGCAAGACAAGTTAGTTCATGTTACCACTTACATTATAATGTAGTTTTTTTTCTTGATATTTTTCTTGAAGTTTATCATGTTACCAAGAAATTAGAAAGCACAAAGCCCCTATCCTGAAAACTCTTCTTTAATGTTAAATGAACATCTGCTTAGACAAAGAGTCACCATGTTAATGATTTTACGTATGATTTTCTGTCTTAAATAACACGTTTATGAATTTCTTTATTTTTATTGTAAAATATGTGGCGCATCTGTCCTGTGAACGAGTTATAATGGAAATTATAGCGTATTAGAATGAGTGCATTAGGGCTATTCTTTTTAAAGTGGTCGAATAATTGCAATGCAGGTTGTTTGACTGTTGAAAATTTTTTTTTGATAAAAATATGAAAATGTAATCACCATTTAACTACTACTGGTTTAACTACTAACTTTGTGTACTGGCACACAACAAATTTTGGTCATATAGCTGTTTATGGAAACCTCAATATCTCGGCCCAGGATGGGCTAGCTTCTTGGAACAAAAACTGATGCTTTTATCACAGGAGAAACAACAACACAGCTCTATATATGACACTGTTCATTTGTAAAACACCCAACTAAACACTGTACTTCTATATTTTCATAAAATCTATTCACACACACCAACTGTACATCTGTACCAACATGATAGGGCTGTTTGGAGTTTACCTTCAATCTCAAACTCACAATTTTTACAGCAGAATGCTACTGTAGATGACTTATTTCTGTGAAAATTTCAGGTTTGTATCTGGATCCCCTCCAGAGATTTTTTTAAATTTACTCTCTCACCCCCCCATTAAATAAGAGAAGTCTCATCGTGAAATGTACTGCATTCACACTATACTTGTCTAGGTACCCCTTAAAAAATTAAGACTGAAACTTCCCATTATAAATTGACTCTAAAAGTGGAACTGTGAACAGTCTTGAGTGTTACATTTGGACTTAAGATCTAAGTCTAAGGAACATGAATGTGCGAAATGTTTATATACATACATATACCTTGTAATGTGCTCTAGAGATCAGTTTTTTTCTCCTAAGGAGCTAGATCCATCCTGAGCCGAGATATTGAGGTTTCCGTAAACAGCTGTATAACCAAAATTTGTTTTGTGCCAGGACACAAAGATGGCCGTTGTAGTTAAACCAAGTAAAATAAGACAATGACAATATATAGAGATAATCACTCAAAAAAAAATTAATAGAAAGATGAAAAACAGTCGAGCAGCCTGCATTGGACCACTTGAGATGGAATGTCCCATTAATATGAATTGCAGCCAGGACTGGTGTCAGAAATGGACTTATAGAAAATGTAATAACACCTTTTGACCAATCAGGTACAAGACTGTACTCTGGTAATGATAATTTAGTACAGTACATTTTTTTTGCTTGGTTTTTAACAAGAGAATGAAAGACTTTGCTATTTGAATTGGATTTTTACAGTGAACATTTATACATAAAGAAATTTAAATATACAATTTGCTGTACTTGCTTTCCAGCCCCCTCTGTTTTGATGTTGATTTGCTCAAGAGTGACAAGGTTTGGCCAGCACTCGGAGGAATATATCTCTTAATCCTATTACCATGAAACTCACATTCTGTTCATTAAGACAATCTACATCACTGCCTTACAGACAGACACACCCTGAACTATGTTCTTACACAGCACTGGACTGAAGTCAGTCTTGGACATCTTAGAATTCTTATTGTCGTTTAGTGTTATAGATAGATAGTTTTATGTAAAATGACCCAGAACCTGGTCTAATGAGTTTGTGTTATGAGAGATGGCCCAGACTGCACTTTTTATCTCCTAATATCTAGACATTCCATTGTCTGATTGAAAGGTCATCTGGAAAGTCAACTGGACTGAAGATAAGGTTGGCATAACGTCATTTTTTAATAACAGCTCAAATGCAAACTTCAACAAGTGTTTTTACGCATGACACACCAGAATAAAAGGCTGCATATAGGTCAGAACCTGGACCTTTGCGATATGACCTCTGAGGTATTCTAGACACGTTAGCTTAAATAAACTCCACATATTACCAGCATGTTGAGGATATTCATACCCGTCCCAGGGGCTGGGCTTCGCTCGGACAACCAGCAGGCTTGTTCAAGCCAGAGAAGGTTGGGGCTTGAACTGTGCATGTGTGTGTATAATTAGCATGTTTAAAATTGGGGCTGACCTGGCTGACTTTTTGATTGACAGATCACACTGCACTCTATCTCAAGCCCCCTGGGAGGCTTCAAATCCTATCATTGCACTGTAATTGAGTGTCAACAAACAGACCTGCGTCCAGCAGGGACCCGGTACAGCTTAAGAGCAGACCTCATGAGAACAAACCTGATTTGATGTCTCACTGACATCACTGATTGTCCAATCACTGACAGCATGCAATTCAAATGAAACATGACCCTGACCATGAAAGCATTCTTCTTATAGAGCAAATTTCACATGCCAAATTTTATGACACTGTTTTGTTATAAAATATTTTTGCATTGTTTTCCATATAAAACAGTTACATTAATTACAAGGTTATAAACTGACAAGATAATTTCGTCGTCACGTCTACAGAGGCTTTTGCATCTCTTCTGTAGTAATATAATTCCTTTGCTTCTTTAAAGGCAGGTATTTCACCACGATCTTGTACAGAAATGGCTTATGGAAAAATCTTATGGAATGTATGTGCATTTTTTCCTTCCTGCAGCTCGATGACTGTGCTCTGCAGCTATCTCATAATGGAAGCTACCTGGATCTGGATTCTACTCTGGCAGAGCAGAAAGATGAGCTGGAGGGCTTCCAGGAGGACGGAGGGTAAGCACTGTGGTCCTGTTTTGTTTTGACCAACCAAGTTATCTATAGCATATCCTATAATGTATAACATATGTTTGGGGGGAAATGTTGTAATATTTTGCATTCCTATTTAAGGTTTCGATTCTCTCATTGGGCCGGGGTAATCATCGGCCAGCAAAGTGTTTCCAGAAGTCCGAAGTTTATTTTATAACAAACTGTATTTAAGTGCTGAATAATTTATTAGTCTATTCAACATTGTCTAAAGCATTACATTTTAATGCACACAAAGCCTTCTTATTACAAGTCAAGGCCCATAATGACTTCCAAACTGTTAAATAACTTTCCTAACATCCCAGCATTGTATCAACTATTCATAAAAAAGAATCCCTGGAAGACACCCATAGAAAACAGGAGTCTGGTTTTACACGTTATTACACTGGGTTTAATATTACAGTAGATGTTAAGCATGAGGTATTTGAATTCTCTGCTCTGTAATAAATCACTCAAGAGTTTTGGTCAGATCTGTGAGTCGTTACAGTATGGTAATCAGATCTCTGATTGTATGTGAAGGCTCTGAGGTATACATGGACCCTGGGACAGGGATCACGACAATGTGATCATTGTTTTTCAGCAAGATTTTCAAATCTGCTGCCACAAGGATCTGCATTCATTTCATGCTCACTGAACTTCACTGGCTAATTCAATTCTATTAGGAATGATCGAGATCTTTACTGATAGAGCCAACCTGGTTCATGTCAAGTGACTGAAGTAATAACTTGCCTTGACCTTTACATTATATTAAACATTTAGCAGCAGAAAGACCTGAACGTTTCTGTAGCATGTGCATGATAGGGTAAAGATAATACATATACATGTTCCCCTTCCAGAGCATTTCAAAAGTATGAATAGTCTTGTACCTGTGAACTGCTACTGTATTCTTAAAGTGCTTAAAGTGCTTTTCATGTGCTTATGCCATGGCATTTATTCACAATATGCTCAAAACATCAAGCGCTGTTTGACTTTATAGTATGCCATTGTAGAAGAGTAAAAGAGTAATGATTTATAATTTCACAATAAAGGCTCCCTTTTGAGTCGGGTTCATCTCAAATTTCTTTTTCATGTTATCTCACGTTTCTGTCTGAGTATATATTGTTAAAAGTGCTATACAAAAAATAGGATTCAATGAACTCATTTGAAGGCTCAAAGCGCAGTGAAACATTTGTTGCTTATTTGATGTCAGTAGTCCTGGTATAACCATAAGCAACAATCTTCAGTTTAGTCTGCCCTGTGGCTTACATCAAGCCCAACTGCTAAAATACTGCTGTCCAATGCTCTCTATAGACATTATGAAACCTTTCTGCAAAGGCTATCAGAAAGACCTAACAATCTCAAGGCACCTTCACATTGTACCACAAACTTTACATGGCAGTCTTTCATCCCCTGACTCTGAAAATACCTTGGCTTGATCAGCAAGAGTTAAGATGATGCCATATCTGCACATAAAGAAGCCTGGTTTGGCTTGGATGTAATCACATAAGTTAATGAATTCCCAGAGAGGACATTTATCTTAAACCTTAATCGTGGTTTTAAATGACCGTTTAACCCTTGAATTAAAGCCACAGATCTTTTTGTATCAAGCTAACAGGCAACTATAGTGCACAGTCCAGAAGAATAACTTTGGTACAAATAGTCATAAACAGCTCAGCATATAGAATATAAATGCAGTCTTTGGACCATTTTATTAGATGCTCCCAGTTATCTTTTCTAACCACTGAGTTGACACAGCCCCCAGGATCCGTCCACCACCGTTGATGTCAGACTGGCTGTTGGCAAGTGAGTCCGTTATTCAACAAGACCGCAGGTATTTGTAGATATATTTATGTAAACGTAGAGGCCGGCCCTGTCCAATGCCAGTGTGTTTTCACTGGACCAGGCTCAATGTCAGTTTGTCGATTGGAACCAAAAACATAGAGAGTAAATGGAAGTACTGGAGCCTGGAGAAGAGGCAGAATTCAACCACCTCTGCGCTCATTTAGCAGAAGCAGGGCAGTGCCAACTGCTCTCTCTCTCTCTCTCTCCCTCTACCTCTCGCTCTTTCTGTCTCTCTCTAGACCCATGCAGAGTGTCTGAGTGGGCTGCAGAGAGGAGAGGAGGACTGCATTACTGTTAATAGCAGGGTAATTCAGCACACAGTGCTTTTATGGCCTGGATAAGCTCAAGTTTACAGCCCCCACCATTTACTGCTGTTGTGTTCTATGATTACTGAGTTTAAAATATGAACGAACTATGCAGTTAAATCAGACCACTTTGACCTTTTCTGTCTTCCAGCTGCTATCTCATGCATGGTTCTGAATTAGGACAGCAGTATTTCTGTAGTAAAAGTAGTACGTAGAGTAAAAACATATTTCTGCTTAAGAACAATGACGATTTTTCATAAATGTTTCATGAATCCCAAGCTCAAGTTCAAGATCACAATTTGCATTCCACAGGTACCTCAGTCATATGTAGTCATTTTGGGACCTGATTAAGGAAAGATCCTCTGACGCCTCATTCTGCAAAGTGGATATATCCATGTCATAGTGGGTTAGTGGCCATAATCACTACCACACCACAGTGTCATGGAGGAGATCTATAAGCAACTGTGACTCAAGGCTCCATCTCCAATTCTGCATCGTTGTTAATGTTGACCTTAGTATTGGCAAAACTTCAACGCATTCCAGAGAATCACTCTCAGTCTCCTTGTCTCCTGAGATAAAACTCTGGAAATTAATGAATAATAGCAGAATCTCTCTATTCCGCTTCGCTTTCTTTTCCTTTTTTTCCTTTACCTCTTAAATTGCTGCTATTTTTTTCCTGGCTGGTTTGCTGGAGTAGCTGTCATCGGAATCGGTTAGCCTCTGGCCCTGGAGAGACGCCTAGTTCCTTTAATGGGAAAACTTTGAATATTTGTGTGGATTACATGGATAGATGGGTAGAACGGTGCTCAGAGCTCAGCTGGGGTTTTGGATCCATCTATTATCGTTTTAGTAAATGCAGGCAAAGGTGCAATGGCTGCAAGTGTACAAACAGTGAGGTTGTGAGTACATCCATGTTATTGCTTTATTCTGTCCTCAGTGACCATGGACTTGGGATTGATTGTTGGTGGGGCGGAAACTAGCAAACGATGAAACTAAGAGAGATACAGAGAAAATTTGTTATACAGAATGCATTATTACCATACACCCTTGCCAAGATTTTATCATTTTCCCCCAGCTAGGTCCAAATCTTGATTATTTTGATATAATTGATACTTTGTTTTCCATACTCATAATATACATTGTTGGGAATACATACATCAGTATTGTCTACATAAAATGGTGCCACACTAGCTGGACAAAATACATACATGGACAAAGTTGATAAAGGGTAACAGTACCCAGTTTCGCCAAAGCAAAATTAAGATCATCTTATCTGGAAGGGAGAGTGTAGTACAATGTAGTACAATGCGATGCTTATTCTACCATGTAACGATGATCTTCCTGCTGTGGTTAGGAAACTCAGCCCGGAACGGTTTCCATATTATATGGCCCGAGTGTCAGTATTTGCCTGTTATTCTTGTTGGCATTGATGCTTCAAGATTATTATTAAATGTTCACATAGAGTCATTGGCCTATATATGATTATATGATTGGGTTAGTGTTGCCATGTGAATAAAACATTTGTATAAGATATTACTGTATATTCAGGTAATTTCGCTTCATGGTCTATATGTAACCACATTCCTATCATACAACACAGAATCCACATAAGTTTTCCATTTATGAGTTTTGGAAGTAGTGTATAAGCAAGCATCAGGCATCTCCACACTTTAGAATTACCACATGATGTAGAAAAGTCAAATGTGTCAGCTACAAGTTAAAACAAAAGTAATGCTTAATTGCCAAAAAGCAAACATGGGGCAAATGAAATAAACTAACAAAAACACCAACATCTGAGAAAAAACTCAAATAATATACAAAAAAACCCTAAAAAAAAAATAAATAAATAAAATAAAACAATATAGAATTGAATCAATACAACTAATCAAAAGGGCCGAAGAACAAAAACCAAGAGACAATAGCAAACACATGAAAGTAACCCCATGGACTAAAGCTAGAGTGGCACAATATGGTGTGTGTGTGTGTGTGTGTGTGTGTGTGTGTGTGTGTGTTTGTGTGTGTGCATATGGAGTAGTGAATCAGCTACAGAACAGAGGAGAGGATGAACATGGACTGGTGATTCTGTGAGTTTGAATTCCTAGACACCATGTCAGCTTTGGCCTAACAAGCATTGTGTGGTATACATGGTACATGATCCCTTCTCGGTCAGTTCCGTTCCATGAGGCATTTTTGTCTGCCATTTATTGCGCAGGCGTCAAGAGTCCAACACAATCTGATCTAACACGTCTACTAAACTTGGTAATAAATTAGTGAACTAGATCAGGTGTTTTTGAACTGTGAAGACACCAAACTTCAACCCTCCAGGACTGAAATTGGCCACCACTGATTAGGAGGAAATGGTTGTTTTTGAATACAGGCCGATTCTACAAGCTACAGTGCTTTGCGAAAGTATTCGGCCCCCTTGAACTGTTTGACCTTTTGCCACGTTTCAGGCCTCAAACATAAAGATATAAAACTGTAATTTTTTGTGAAGAATCAACA